>JBDJHY010422451.1:12416-28589 GCA_039654485.1 Withania somnifera | reverse complement strand
GATACCCTATCGAAACTAACTAGAAAAAGACAATGACTTATTTTATGATTATTGTATTCTTATTTAGATATTTATACTACCATGAAACTCTATCATCAAACCACTATGGATCTTTATCATCCATTTATTCGCTAGCCGTCAAGGCTCATAATCAAAAGGTGATACTACCCAGTCCCAATGCACTCTCATCGGAGCCTTAGACTCGGTCACTCCGTGTCATGAATGCAAAGCATATCAACAACACATATGTATATCTACATATATATATAATCAATAGATATCCACATCCTATGCCCTGCACAGGTATCTATAATCAAATACTAGGTCTCGGCCCCATATCAATCGGGTGCCAACAAGTCTATATCAACGTAGAACGGATGAAGGAACGGTACTGGGTTCTATAAGACCTATCTACCCATCCCAAAGATTCTATTTAGTGTAATTATTAAAGTTATAAACCCTGAGATAGCCCCACAGAGCCTACCTGTTGTGTGACGATAAACCTTTGCAATTCCATAAATCATACTCCGAATGATATCAAACATGCTCTAAATGATCTGAAACTTGTTCCAATGAATTCTATATTTTAATACGATTCCAACGGTATACTTTATGCTAAGTTCTGGACTGGACCCAAAATCGGGCCTAAAACAGGTCTGTGAGACCCGCTTCCAAAACTGCAAAAAAACTTCACCACAGGGTTCCCAACGCTTCTAGGAACCCATGCTCCAAATTTGTGCACAATGCAAACGTGGGAAGGGTTTCTAATCATTCTAGACAGATTTGACCCAAAAGGGGTTAAAGGTTCGATCTTTATAATTATAACATTAGAATTATGATGAATTAAGGGTCTTAGGAGCAATGTATATCCAATTGATGAAGAATTATACAAAAATAATTGAGTTATGGAATGATTTCATCAACTTCATACTTTAGGCCATTAATGGAGGAATTAAAGAAAAATAAGGAAGAAGAAGAGAAGAAAACTTACCCAAGTTTGTGTAGAAATCGATGAAGAACGTTGAGGGAAACTTCCATGACCTCGCAATGATGTTTGAGAAGGGTTTTTTCTTTGGATATGAAGGTATATGAGCTTTTTCGTTGAGTAAAAATGAGAATAGTTGTGGATGGGACTTTAAACAATTTACAGTCAGATACTGAATCACGATCGCATAGCTAGTTGCCGTGATCGCGTAGAGTTATGGGATTTTGGCCTTCGCGATCGCGTGAGACTTGCCGCGATGGCATAGAGTTATGTCTACTGCATCACGATCACATGCCTCGGGTTTTGATTGCATAAGATTAAGGTAGTTTGGTCATCGTGATCACGTGAGGCTTCACCGCGATCGCATAGGCTTACATGACCTGCACCAATTGCAGGTCCAATTCTGCAGATTTTAGATTTTTGTCCGAGAGTTTGGGTCAAACAGAGCCTAATTTTAACAAACCAAATATGCAAACAGCATAGAAATAACATTCCGGACCCAAAAAAATTGATGAACAGAAATCCGAGGTCATCTACTCAAAATGACCAAGAGGGCCAAAAGTGCATTTCTCCAAAAACACCTCGAAAATGCAACAAGTACAGAAATTATACCAACACATCAACTAACCTAAATTCATCATTACGGAGCTTCTGGAAGCATAAGAATTCCAATCCGACACTCCGAACATTGAATTACCACTCAAGCTCCACTTTAGGCCATAAACTTAACTAATTTCCAATATTTTGCATAACTTGCAAACGAAACGTTCAAAACATGAACTGAAGGTCAATCTTGACTTTGTTGGTATTTCAGAGCTAACGGAACTATCAGAATTCAATTACGAGCTCTTTTTGAAGAAAAGTTGACTTTGGTCAGCGAGTACTTAATTTTAGGCTTGAAAATAAGGAATTTGAGATATTTCTCAACCAAGTCGACAGGGATCCGAACTATCAGTCCTAGCAAGTCATAAATGACTTGGGATGACTTGGGGCAACTATCGAAATGCTATGGAATGCAAAAAGTCATGTATTTATCGTAAATGACCATGAGGGTCATTAAAACATCCACTACTAAAAGGACTTTTGTCCCCAAAAGTCAAGTAAAAACATGAATTAAATGGGAATAGAAAGTATCTAATGTATCAACAGCTATGGATACTGCTTTCACATCTCACTCTCGATCTCCTAAGTTGCTTTCTCGACTGGACAATGCCTCCACTACACCCTAACCACTGTACCTTCTTGGAACTCAATGTTTTCACATCCTTAGCTAAAAATTTCGCAGGATATTTAACAAAGGATAAATTCTCATCCATCTGTATTGAATCATCTCGAATGGCATGTTACTCATTGAGAATATACTGCTGCAACATCGAAATATGAAATACTAGATGAACAACTGAAACCATAGGAGCTAAGGCCAACCTATAGGCAACATCACCATCTCTCTCCAAAATATCATATGACCCAATATACATGGGACTAGGCTTGTCCCGCCTACCGAATCTCATTACACAGTGCATAAAAGATATTCGAAGAAACACTTTATCACTAACTCCAAACTTTAAGGCACAAAGCCTACTATCATCGTACTGTTCTGCCTACTCTATGCTACCCTTAACCTATCCTGAATTAACCAAACCTGATCAAGTGAATCACTCAACAAGTCTGTAGACTAGATTCTGGCCTCAAAACCATCAAAACACCTTATAGGAGATCTACACTGCCTACCGTATAATGCCTCAAATTGTTCATCTCAATACTGGAGTGATAACTATTATTCTAAGCGAACTTAGCCAATTGTAGGTGTTGATACCAAGCACCACCAAAGTCTATCGCACATGTTCTCAATATATCCTCCAACACCTGAATAGTTTGTTCGGACTGACCATTTGTATAGTATTCTCATACTTATACCGCTGACAGTTTAAACACTTAGAAGCATACTCAGCAATATCTCTCTTTATTTTACTCCACCAATACAATTTTCATAGATCTCGGTACATCTTGGCAACACCAGGGTGAACAGAATAATTAGAACTATGAGCCTCATGCAAGATCAACTACACCAAGTCATCAATCTGAGACACACAAATATGGCTATCATACCAAAGTATCCCAATAGAATCAATAGAAGCCCTGCTAGCCTTTTTGGCTAATACCTAATCATGAAGAGCAACTAAAATCTCATCCTCGAGTTTCCACTACTGAATCTGATCTAACACAGAAGATCTGGCCTTAACACAAGCTAATACTCGCCTGGGGTCTAACAGATCAAGCCTAACCAACCTATTAGCCAACGATTGAACTTCCACCGCCAATGGCCACTCAAAAATGGACAAGGATGCTAGGCTACCCATACTGACCACTTTCTGGATCAAGGCATCTGCCAAAATATTTTCCTTGCCCGGATGATGGAGAATGGAAATTTCATGGTCTTTCAACAGCTCGATCCACCTTCGTTTTCTAGAATTTAACTTCCTCTGACTCATCATGAACTGAAGAATATGATGGTCAGTAATGATCTCACACTGGACCCCATACAAATAATGACTCCAAATCTTATTCTTATGAACCTTCAACTGCCTTGAAACATATGCAATAACTCGACCTTGATGTATCAAAATACAACCCAAACCAACACCAAAAGCATCGCAATACATGAAGAATCCTTGACCCTCTACTAGCAAGGTCAAAATTGGCGCTGAAGTCAGCAAGTCCTTGAGCTTAAAAAAACTCAATTCACAAAATTCAGACCACTGGAAGGCAATATCCTTCCTGGTCAATTTGGTCAAAGGTGCTGCAATTGATGAGAACCCCTAAAAAATACTGATAGTACCTAGCCAAACCAATAAAACTTTGAATATTTGAAACAATTGTCAGTCTCTTCCAATCCTGTACTGCCTGAATCTTTGTTGGATCAACTTTAATTCCAGTTTTGGACACTACATGTCCAAACAATGCAACAGACTCTAACCAAAATTCACACTTTGAGAACTTGGCATAAAACCTGTGTTCTCTTAGTGATTGGAGGATCAAACTCAAGTGTTGCTCATGATTAGACTTGCTTTATGAATACACCAAGATGTTGTCAATAAACACAATCACAAACGAGTCTAAGTAGGGGTTAAGCACCATATACATCAAGTCCATAAGAGTTTCCAAAACTTTGATCAACCCAAATAATATAACCAAAAACTCATAATGATCATAATGGGTCCTGAAAGCTGTCTTGGGTATATCCTCTATTCGAATTTGCAACTGATGGTAACCAGTACTCAAATCAATTTTAGAGAACAGTTCTTCTCCTTGAAGCTGATCAAGCAAGTCATCAATCCTCGGCATTGGATAACTGCTTTTATAGTAACTTTGTTCACCTCCCGATAGTCAATACACATTCTTATTGTACCATCTTTCTTCTTCACAAAAAGAATCGGCACACCCCAAGGTGACACACTGAATCAGACAAAGACTTTATCTAGCAAATCCTGGAGCTGAACCTTCAACTCTCTCAACTCAGCAGAGCCATATGATATAGAGAAATAGAAATGGGCTTACTACCTAGCTCTAAGTTAATAGAAAAATCAATATCCCGCTCTGGTGGTAGGCCTGGTTGGTTGGTCAAAAATACATCAAGAACTCACAAACAATAGAAACAGACTCAGGAGTAGGGTTGTCGGCCTGGATATCACGAACATATGCTAAGTATGACAAACACCCTCTATTACTAACCTTCTACCTATGGTGCTCCAACAATCTAGAGTTGAACTTTTAGATTGTTGTAGATGTGTGGATCATCAAGCCTCATGCTGAAATTTGGAAAAAGTGTTACAAAGACCGTTCCAGCATTAAGTGTTGTATGGATAGTCTCAATGTAAGCATGAGCATATTGTTGGAACCTTGTGTCTAGAAGTGCTATCCTTGCAACTACAGGTAGACCTTTTCTGCCGTGTAGAGTTAAGGCCATCCTTACTGCTCCGAAATAGAGATGCGTATAACCATTAAATCTCTATTATTCCAGCAATGGGTCACTTAGTTTTATAGGTATGATTTGTTCTGCTTCAGTAGAAGGGATAGGAACTTGCTCCAGCTGAGTTGCTAACATAAGTTCTCTAGCCTCTATAACCTTGTTGGGAGAGAAAACCTTTTTGACAACCCTGTGAGACTGTTTTATGCTTTTTCATGAAGGTTTTATAGGGATTTAATAGAAGAAGTTCAGTGATTGGAATTTTACTATCTTCACTATCATAATCAACAGAATAAAGATCAGTATTTTTTGGTTTTGGAGAGGAAGAGGAGTTAAAAAAACTTTGAGTTCAAGAAAAAGAGGTTTAAGGAGTAAGTAAATTTACACTAGCAATAGGATTAAAAGTTTTCCCTATTTTCTCAAGAACCCTATTTGATAATATGGTGTCTTAAAACACACAGAGTGTTAAAACTATCTATGAAATTTTGTCAAAATCTAAGCATATACCCGACGCTGCAACACCATAGCATCTTCCAGGGCCACAACTCATGATTAAAATAATAATTTCATAGCAAGGGTTTTAGTAACCAGATTTTTGATATGGAGGACCCCCCCAATAGGGAAACCATAGAGCATAATATCTGAAAACCATAATGAAGACATCGTAACACCATCTGTTCATCTAGAGGAATTTGGGTATAGAAGAATCGAGAGTTCTTTGTGTCTTTACCTTTCAAAAGAAACAAAGACAGCCTGAATGCAAGAAATAAAGTCCGACTACTAGAACCCTACCACATCACTGGAGATAAACCAAGTACTATTAAGGTAACACTGTTGGAATAAAAATCCAAAACCATACGATCAGGGAACACCAATCCATACCCAGAATAATATCAAAGTCTACCATGTCTAACAATGTCAAATCATCCCAAGTGTCTAATCCGCCAACAAAAATCAAACACGATCGAGTAAATTGATTCACTACTAAACAATCCCCTATAGGGGTAGAAACATGCATAGATATAGACAACACATCAATGGGAAACCCCAAACTGGGTGCAAAATAGGACGACACATATGAACAAGTAGACCCAGGGTCAAATAATGCTGACGTAAAAATCAAACCTGTAACTATAGCATCCAAGGCCACAGCTTCAGGTCGTACATGATGATATAAAGATGGAAATCATTTCCATAACAACCACCACCACGACCACAACCCCTACCATGATGGCCACCACCTCTGCCTTGTGTCCCACCTCTAGCTAGCGGAGGCACTGATCTCAATGGTTGTGCATACTAAGGAGCAGGTTGAATAATGCCCCTCTGCAGACAAGCTCTAGTGCAATATCCCATAAAGACACACTCATAACACTTCCCAGATAGCCCACTCTATTGGGATCCTCTACCAGAACCCATCTGACTACCCTGATGTGATGATCTAGCCCCTTATAAATACTATACAGGTGATGGAGATAAAACCTGCAATGACACCTACACAGGCCTAATAGACTTTCCCGGTGCATGATGAAGCTGACTGCCTGGAATGGACGATTGTCAGAAAACAACAATGCTATCACCTCACGGATCTTGTCTCTCAACTCATTAAAGAACCGACAAACTATCTCTGCCTTCTTGGGTAGAAACTCAACCCCATATACTGAACGTTGATGAAACCTATCCTCATAATCAACAACAGAAATAGACCCCTGCTCAAGTTTTCTGAACTCCTCTCTCAGGTGCTCTCTCTTAGCCTAGAGACAGACTTCTTCATGAATACCTCATAAAACTCACCCTAAGTTGGGTAGGATGAACCTATGGCTCTACAAACCACGAACTCTCTCTACCATAGTTTAGCTGCACCATGCATATGATATGTGGTAAAGGCTATATCATGGGTGTGTAATACACCCATGTTAGTCAGTCTGTCTTTACACTCAACAATGAACTCATGGGAATCCTTCCCTAGAACTCTACTGAATCTAAGGGGATCCAATCTCAGGAATCTGGTCAAGAGCTTCTACTCTGAGTCTGCCATAGTTGGCTGTTGTTCAACAGCACGAGAAATAGTCAACATTGGTATAACCTGAATAGGTGTGGAAATCTCTGATGGAACAATCGATGGAACTAACGCACTATTGGGACTATACTTGTAGGCTGGGATGCTGGAACTGCTGGATATGTCCCTTCGGTAGGAGGACCACTGTAAGCACTGAGTAGCTTCCACAGAATGCTATAAATATTAGGAGAAGGCGATGCAACAGGTGCTGGAATAGGTGCTGCTATAGGCGCTGCAGTTGCAGGTGCTGCAGGCACTAGTGGAACCTCGAAAGTAGTGGCTGGAGTAGGAACTTTTGTAGGTGCTCTAGCTGTCTTCTTAGCTACTGAAGAATGGGTACGAGACATCAGCAAAAGAGTGTTTACAATAAGTGAGAATTTTCAAGAAACCATCAACGATGTACGCATGATACATGATTCAAAAGAAGAGTCAATTTTCCTAAATGTTATTATAGCCTCCTGAGAAAAGGAACGAAAGTCTCTTCACCGATCAGCAGGACTCTATTGGACATTGGTTCTGCACATTGACACCAACGAACCTAGGCTCTGATACCAATTTTTCACGACCATATTTCCCAGAAGATGATGGCACTACGGTGCCCCCCCAATAGGAGAACTAAAACCGTAGTTCGAAGCCAAAGTGGAGGACTACTATATCAAATACAGAAATTAAAAGTTTAAAATAGCAGTGTATAAGTGAATAAAGTAGACGTAATAAGAATAAAAATAATATTTCCCAAACCCAGTATCAGTGTTGTATGAACCTCAAAGTACAAAACAAGAAATCAAAATGTTTAATGCACAGTATATCTGAAAACAGATGGAGATCAAATAGAAATGCTAATGCCGAAGAGAAGCAGGTAAAGTCGAACACCAAGCTCACCCTGAATCTCTGAGGTAGAATGTAGTCTGTATGAACAGCGGTTTGTAGACATGGTCGGGAACTTGTACTTAGATCTACACATGTGCAAGTGTAGTATGAGTACAAATTGCCGAAACAACCCATACCCAATAGGCTTTGAGGGACCACTAGGCACAATAACAATAATAAAAATAGTAAATAATGGAATACAATAAAAAAGGGGCCACAGACGAAAATAGTAAAACAACGAAAGCTATCTACTCAAATAAGAATCAAGTACAAGTAGATATATATCGCTAGCTAATCACATAATAGGATCTCAAGAAATGAAGAAAAACGTACCCAAAATCCTTGTAACAGTAGATGCGAATAATAATACAATAAATCAGGAGTTAATGAAAGATAGGAGGAGAACCAGAACGGTATATTGATGACCTCAAATATAATGGAAAACTGTTAAGGGGGTACCACACAGAATAACCCATATAAGCAACAAGCCTCAGAAATATACTACCTTAACTACACAGTAAAGCAACAATACAATAATTAAGTAAACACAAAAGTCATGCCCATCATAGTCCTTACATCTCAGCCAGGGTACACTGAAGAATACAATTGCAGAAAAGTAAATACAAACACATGAAGTGATCAGTACTGTGTACACATCTCCTCTGGTACCCATAGGCCCAACAGGCAAAACCTATGGAAGGCTAACCTAAATATTCCTAATACATCTCCCCTTCCGCCATATACCCTCCCTTCATGTCACTGTAGCCCAGAGTCACCACGTAGAATCTCTAACTTCATCCTGACCTCACATCCCAAATCACGAATCCATAAGGGTCTCAAAGTTTGGCATCTCATTCCTAATATCAATAATATCATCAAGCCATAATCGGCAAGTCAGGGCATACAATGCCTCAATAAAGATGTATCACCAATATCCTCAAAGGAACTATGTAATCAATGTCTCTATAACTATAAAATGTGATAAGTGTCAAAAAGTTGTACTCACTATCCTACGATGATGGGCTCAAGTGCCAGCAGTTGTACTTACTACCGATTGGGGTTAGTCTCAAGTCCCAACATTTCTTAGTCAAATAATATTTCTCGGTGCCAAGATGTAAAGCCTGGGCTAAAATAAGTATAAATAGTATTACTAGGTGCTCAATACAACGTCCAGTCTAAAATAGTAAAAAGATTATTATTTGTACTATTATTAGAATATTACCATTTATTTATTTATGTCATTATTCATCTTTATTACTAAAATCATCCTCTATCCATCAAGGTTCAATATTTAGTTGGTGATACTAACCTAGCCCTAATACATTGTCATCAGAGCCATAGGCCCACCTCTCGTGTCATGAATGAACAATACATCAACAAGTATATGTATAAACATGTGATCGTATAATAACAATTTCCTATGTCCTGCAGAGGTATCTAGCCAGCTTCTAAGTCACAGGTACCATATCAATAGGAGCCTAAAATATAAATATCAACACGGAACGAATGAAAGAATGATATAGGATCACTATATCCACCTAGCTATGAAACCCATAGATGTTATTTAGTACAATTATTAAAGCTATAATCCCAGATATAGCCCAACAGAGCCTACCTGTTGTCCAATGATAAAGCATTGCAAATTCATGAATAGTACTCCAAATGAATATCAAGCAATCTCTAAATAATCTTAACTTGCATCAAAGTATTCTATATATGAATATGAGCCAAATGATATAATTTATGCTAATTTCCGTATTGGTCCTAAAATCAAGTTGTGGGGCCCACTCGCTGGAACTGAAAATATACTTTTCTATGGGGTTCCCAACTTTACTAGGAACCCGTGCTAGAAAATTTAACACAATTCAAGTGCGGAAAGGGCTTCAAAATAGCTCTGGCAGATTTGACAATGACGAGGTAAAAGATGTAATTTTTATGGATTAAATATTGGAATTTCAATGTATTAACGATACTAGAAGCAAAGTATACTCGGGAAATAAATAATTTCATATTAATATGCGGATAGTGGTATGATTTTATCAAATTCATCAATTGGGACTATTAATGGAGGAAACTAAGGAAATTAAGAAATTAAACAAAGAAGGACTTACCAAAAAATGCGTAGGAATAGACGAACAACAATGAGGGGATTTTTTCTCAGCCTTAGGATGGTGTTTGGGATGAGCTTTTTCTCTGAAACTGAGGGAAATATAATGTTTTTATAGAAATAATGGTTGGGGTTGCGTAGGGTTTTTTAAAAATTGCCAGGGAATTAACTTACGATAGCTTGAACTTATTACGTGATCTCATAGAGCACTGGAAAAATAGGAGTCGTTATCGCGTGAGATTCCTACGTGATTGTATAGAGTGTGGACAGGTCTTCTTCTTGATCGTGTGAGCCAGCCTCGCGATCATGAAACATAGTTTCATATTGAATTATGATCACGTGTTTATGGTTGAGAATGCGAAGAACAATTTTTCCTACACTAGTTGTAGGTTCTGACAGTAGATTTAGGAGAAAGAAAATGTTCTAAATTACCACTCGAAATGCATTTAGAGTCCAACTTACACGAAAAAACTATGCACGCATACCTGAAATGACATTCCGAACTCAAGGCTCTGAGAAAATCAGAATTTGAGGTAGTTTCGGATAAATGTTGACCAAGTCAACACTTAAGCTAAACTTCAAGAGTTTTCCACCAACACCTCAAAAATACAATGACAAGTCTGGTAAATGAACCAACACCTCCACTAGCCTCAAATGACCATTCTAGAGCTAATGAAAGCATCAGAATTTCGATCCAACACTTCGAATACCAAAATACAACCCAAGCTCCACATTAGACCTTAAACTTAACTAAAATCCACAATTTGGAATAAATATCAAATGAAAACTCCAAAACACCAACTTAAGGTCAATCTTGACTTTGTTTAGCATTACCGAGCTAACAAAACTGTCAAAATTTAATTCTGAGCTCGTCTTGAAGAAAAGTTGACTTTGGTCAATGAGTGCTTAGTTTTAAGATCTTAAATAGGCAATTTGAGATATTTCTCAATCGAGTCGCCAGGGATCCAAACTACCAATCCCAGCATGTCATAATGACTTGGGATAACTACTGAAATGCTCTAGTATGCAAAATATCATGTATAAATCATAAATGATCACGAGGGTCACTACACATATTCCCTTCGCATATGCCAACAAAAATTTGAAACAATGTATCTTTTTTTAAATGCGATGCATATGTGGCCCTCATATACCTTTTGCAGCACATGTGCAGGAAAAATATTTTCTCTAATTTTTAGAGTAAATTATTGCTAAATAACAAATTTTAAATAAATTTTGTAATCTTTCAATCGATCATTTGACAAATCAAAATTCAAATTCAATTCTAAATCCAGATTTAAATCTAAATTCAAACCTGAAGTCAAAGCCGATTTAAACGAGCGACGACAATGACAATGCGAGACACCACTTCTTCATAACCCACCATTAGATAGAAGAAGTGAAATTTAATATTAGCTTAAAAATGCTCACTTCTTCCAGTAATGTGTGAGAAATGCATCTTAAAAATGTGAGGAAAATCTCATATTTCATTTCTCTCCACTTTTCTTCCCTCTATTTTCTATTCACTTTTCATTTTTCATCCACTTTCCATTTATAGATTTTATTTTCTATCTATAAATCCCAACAATCCTCCATATGAATGGGGACTAGCTATATGAAAAAAGTATATATGGACATCTATGTGATTTACAAGAAGAAATTAATTGCATCTGAATAAGTAGGTTTTTCTTTGAACTTTTCATAGTGAATTTATATCAGATGCACTCGATCAATCGATATATGTGATATCTTAGAATTGTCAAATTTTATTGTACACCTAGATAATATGAGTTAGAAAACTAGCCTTTAACTTTCTATGATTCTCACAATTTTATTTTTTTTAGTCATGAACACTTCTCGATTTCATGTTCATAGGGAATTAGGATTGATTCTTATTCTCCTTAATACATCTTACACTTCAAACTCGCGTAGGTGATTCCTAAACATTTAATACTATAGATAAACTATTTGTTAATATCTATCTGTCAAGCATAGGAACCATTAAAAAGCTTAAATCCTTATGGCTTTATCTTATTTTACTGAACATTGTCTTCATCGCGATAATAGTTTGAGTTATCTGACAATGTTGAACTATCATTTATAAATTTTTTTGATGTCCTTAAACCTAGCTCTCAGTAGCTCCAGTTTTCTAGGTAGAGTTACCATCATGATGACTTGTCTTAGGCCTTAAACCCATTCCCCTTGATGATCTTTCAATTCCTTTTTAATTATGCCTTTTATAAGTGGATCCAACACATTATTCTTTAACTTTACATAGTCAATTGTAATAATTCCACTAGAAAGTAATTGCCTAATAATATTATGTCTTTGTATTATGTGAAAAATGTTTTTGTTATATAGAGTGCTCCTAGACCTTCCAATTTCTTCTTGGCTATATGTATACATGTGCCAACAATTTGTTTCAGAAATAAATATCTTCCAAGAAATTTGAAGCCACTCAGCTTTTTCACCAACCTTATCTAAAGTTATGAACTCAGATTTCATTATAGATGAGGTTATATATGTTTGTTTGGATAATTTCCAAGACATAACTTCTTCACTAAGTGTAAATATATATCCAATTATGGATATAACTTTATATGGTTTGGTGATCCAATTTGACCACTATATCCTTCAAGTACCGTAGGATATTTTTTTATAATGCAAAGCATAGTTTTGATTATATTTAAAATATTCCAAAACTCTTTTCATTTCCATTCAATGAGTTATATTGGGTTTACTCTTGTACCTTCTCAGTTTACTAATAGCACACGCTATATCTGATCGCGTACATTTCATGATATACATCAAACTTTTCAAAGCTCATGCATATTCCAATAGTGAGACAGTTTCACCTTATTCTTTTGAAATGCAAAGATCATATCCATAGGTGTCTTGGCAATATTGAAATTTAAATACTTGAAATTTTCAATGTATTTAGGTTGTGACACTGCTAGACCTTGAGGAGTTCTATAAATTTTTATCCCTAAGATTATATTAGTAACTCCTAACTACTTTATATGAAAATTTCTAGGGAACATTCATTTAGTAAAATTTATGTTAGAAATATTTCTACTAATGATCAACATATAATTAACATATAAAAGAATAATGACTTGATGATTCAACGTGTTTTGAATGTATACACATTTATCACAATTATTGATCTTAAATACATTTGTCAATATTATTTGGTCAAACTTTGCATGGTGTTATGTGGGTGCTTGTTTCAGTTCATAGAATGACTAAAAAAGTTTGCACACTTTCTTTTCTTTACCTGAAACCACAAAACCCTCAGTTGTTCTATGTATATATTGTCCTTCAATTCTCTATTTAAGAAAACTGTCTTCACATCCATTTGATAAATTTCAAGATCATATACTCCCTCCAGTTCTACTAACATCTGAATGGGAGTTATTCTCGTTAATAGAGAATATGTGTCAAAAGAGTCAAGACCTTCCTTTTATTGATAATATTTGACAATAAGTCTTGCCTTGTATTTGTCAATAGTTCTATCAGCTTTTATTTTCCTTTTAAAGATTCATTTAGAACCTAAAGATTTATTTTCAAGAGTAAGATCAATCAACTCCCATGTATGGTTGATCAAGATTGATTCTATTTCATTGTTGACTGTCTCTTTCCAAAATAATGTGGTTTCCCTAAACGTTCGAGGATCATTTTTCAAACGAAAGGTCATAAAATCAGATAGTAGTAATTCTTTGACATTTAATAAATCTTAGATTCTCTTTATTAAATGTACTTTTCTTTAGTTCTTCTTGATATCATTTAGTTTCTTTATTAGATGAGTCACATTCAGTTTTATATGGATAAATGTGTTCAATGAATTCAACATTGTCTGATTCAATCGCCATATTACTGTGAATGTTGGGATGTTTTCATTTTTGAGCCAAAAACTAACATATTTTACTATTTGTGGCATATCTGATAAAAATATATCCATAATCATTGGTCATATTTTTATCCTTTTATGTAGAGGAACATAAAACTTGGCTAAATACTCCCACACTTTAAAATACTTCAAGTTGGTTTTCTATCTTTTCATTTTTTATATGAAATCGATTGTGTTTTACTGTGGGAGTACACTATTGAGTATTCGGTTAGCTGTAAGGATAGCTTACCTCCACAAGTATGCTGTAAATCGGAAATTACTAATAAAGAATTCATCATTTTCTTTAATGTTTGCATTTTTATTTCCGCAATTCCATTAGATTTAGGTGATTAATGGGCAACAATTTGATGGATAATTTCATTTTCCAAACATACTTCTTCAAAAGAAGATTCATACTTTCCATCAATATCACTTCTTATTGCATTTATCTTTATTATTTAACAAATAAACATATCAATATAGAGTGCAGTCGTTAATAAAAATTATGAAATACTTTTTTCACTATAATACGGTGTTGACTTCATATCACAAATTTCTATATGAACTAAATCTAAAGGATTTAAATTTATTTCAACAGATTGGTAAGGATGCTTAGTAAACTTAGATTCAACACATACTTCACATTGTAATTTACTGTACTCAAATTAGGTAATACTTCTAGACGTATTACGTTTTCATGAGGATTTATAATTAACATGTCCCAAACGAACATGCCATAAATCATGCGACTCAATCAAATAAGAAGAAGATGAAATCTTATATCCATTTTAATGGCTATTATATTCAGTTTGAAAAGTCCCTCATTTAGGTGATTTTCCTACATGCACTTCATTCTTACTAATAACAACTTTATCAAAAATAAAAGCGCACTTGAATTCATTCTTGGTTAGAAGTAAGATTTAGATCAAGTTCTTTTAAAATTCTAGAACATGAAGGACACAATTTAGAGTCACTGCCTTGCCAGATGTCATCTTCAAGAAAATATTAAATGTTCCTTCAACCTTTGCTATATTAGAATTATTCATGAAAATAAGCTCATCTGGTCTAGTGGGAGCATAGGATGCGAAGATGTTCTTGTTGGCATAAACATGTCTAATAGACCCAAAATCTATCCACGAATCCCTTGGATTGCTAACAAAGTTGCATACTGAAATTATGGTTCATAAGTTTTCAACTTTATTAGTTTCTTCAATGTTTGTTTGGTAATTCTTGTTGCCCTTCTTTAGAACCAACAGTCTAAGGCCTTATTTGTACTTCTTCCTGATGGGACAATTTTTAGATACAAAAGACTTCTTTATCTTGTTAGTATTAGTTGGAGGAGTATAAACAACTTTTTCTCCTATCATTGTTAAATAACACAAACATTGCCCAACGCATGGTATCAGTGGGACTAGAAGCGTCATACATATACATAGTACATGATGGGTAATAAAGAATACAAATATACATAGTTGTATCTAAGAACACAATAAGACAGGACTGCTACTGATGGACAAGGATCAAATATGAATGGTGAAAGCTCAGCCTAAATCTTTGAGACTTCAAAAGTTGCTCGCATGAATTAATACCCACGATGATGACTCGTACAAGGACCTGCATTACAAAAAAATATGCAGAAGTGTAGTATGAGTACCAAATACAATAGGTACCTATATGTATCATAGACCGACTGGGCATGCACAGGATACAAATAAAGTAAATAGCAACTTTTAAGCTAACAAGGAAATAAAGGCTAACATACCTTGGCCACTAGTGGGAAATAGTAGATACAAAATAAACTATGGTACATGATCGGTATCACATCAAATGTACATTAGTAAAAGGAATAAGTACAATGCAAATTATTAGAGGTAAATGACATATAGAAGTACAATAAGGAAACTAAACCTAACTGACCACCATAAGATCAGTAGGTACATATAGTCAAACAAAATAGCAAATGAAACCTATCTGGCATCTATACCACACATAGGTGTATACTCAGAAAACCAAAAACCCAAATGGCTTCCTCCATAAGCATGGGGGTACAAATAGTATGCAAAAAGTATGCAATGCAGTGGGGTAAAGTAAATGTGCAAAAGTAGTAAAACCTACACAATCCTTCTCCAACACCCAGGATCACGAAGGAAATACCTATAGGAGAGTCAATCCAGACTTGTGAGGCATTCGAATTGTATGCCAATGACTAAAGTTTCCTAGGATCAAAGAGGATAAACACCACTGAAAATACGATGATATACATGGATCTAATGTTTGGTCCTAGTTCTGGAACAAA
>JBDJHY010422345.1:0-17922 GCA_039654485.1 Withania somnifera | reverse complement strand
CTATTATGTGCACTATTAGATTTCTTTTTGAGTGTGAGTGACTTCTCTCCTAGTCCCAAGATAAATTAGTCTCTACGTGTGTACGGGACATTGTTATTGTGAGAGCAACTGGATACTTAAATAAATTGTAAATTAGTTAATGTAGTAACTTCAGTTGACATAAGCCTTATAATAGGTCATTCAGTCCATTGCTCAAAGTTGCAGTTAATAAAAAAAATAAGTTAACCTATATGACATAATGCCAAATAATTGATTGTGCTGAGTTGAACTCTGTTATAGGTGTTTTAAGTGTTTAGTATATTTGTTATTGTTTGAGGACAAGCAAACGTTCTAGGTTGAGGGTGTTGATGTGACAACATTTTATGTAATATATCTCACTTAAAATTATGAATAACTACATGTTCTTGAGTAATTTTTGTGTGATTTGATGTGTTTTGTGTGTGCTTTTAGGGTAAATTTGAGTTTGTAACTTGGGAAAAATAACTGAAGAAAGATGAGTTTTGAAGACAAATCATATGGCTCGCCTAAACCTTGATAGTTCTCCAAAGATGTTTCGTCCAAGGTAATTTCAACTGCTTAAGTAACCATCTTTCATCAAGAAAATAGATGGTTTTTTTGGTCTTGGATGAAACATCCATAGTTGTCATCCAAAAGATGATGAAAAAGATAAAAAGAAGAGATGGAAGATTGGACGAACCGTCAAACCTTGGACGGCTCGTCCAAGGTGCCGCCCAAGCTTGAGTGGAAATTATTTCCAAGTTTTGAATATTAAACTTGTAACCTTGCACAATAAATAGGTGTATTAGGTTATATTCATTATTCATTAGTGATCATTCATCAGAATATTGACTATCTTTGGACTATTATTCTTAAGAGATTTTCTACGCTTCACTCTCTCTACTACTACACAAAGTGGGAGAGTTTTTTTCTTATCATTAATTATAATAGATCATCAATTCAAAGAGTATTTTATTATTATAACATTTATTGAATATTCTCTTTACTGTTGGGTAATTACAATTATGAGTGGCTAAACCCCCAACTCTAGGGTTGTGGGATCCATGGGTAAAATGAATATAAGGTACTGATTATAACATTGTTCTTACATCTTAATAAGTATATTAACGCATAATTTTCTATAAGTTAATTGATTTTTAGTGGTTACAAACACTAGAACATGCTTAGGGTTAGTTTGTATGACCAATATGATTAAACCCAGGAGTTGATATTATGACAAGATTTTCGAGACATTAACCCTCGCCTAATGATTCTCTCTATAACCTAGGATAAATATTTTAAAGTTATCAGTATAAAAGTGTTGCACTCTTTTACAGCCTGACCAAGGTGTTAAAGGAACTTATCTAAGGTTAGGTTGACCAAACACTTATATGAATAACACCATTTCTAGTGATAACTATACACATATTAATTATAGGCTTAAGAAAAATGGTTCTAGATAGGTACATAAACATCGTGAGCCACCCATGGGTCCTAGCTAGCTAATAGTGATCATCGAGTGCATATCTTATGTCCCGTACTTGACTCAAGATTAAAAATGTGTTTCTACACTTTATAAATTGAGAAAATTCTCCCTGGTTGCAATGAGTATTTCCCACAAATCATGAAATTCTACCACACGAGTTGTGATCCAAAGTAGTAGGGTGGTGCAAGAGATTTTGAATGTTCTGTCACCTTTCTACGAGTGCATTCTATGACCTGTAAGGTGATTACCACAAATTCATAATGTGTAATCGTGTATGATCTCCAGAAGATTTATTTTTCACCCAGTTAACGACTTTACCTCATGAGTTGTGAAGTGACATATCACAACTTGTGAAGCCAACTCATAGGGTGGAAACTAAAAACCTAATATCTCGTGTCACCCCACGACTCAACACAAAAGTTGTGAAGTGTCATTTCATGACTCGTGGAGTGTTAAGTTCACACCATGATTCATTCCACAAGTTGTGGAGTGAAACTCCACCTTAGGTGAATCGTGGTGTCTCCTCTCCACTTCTAGTCCTATTTTTGAAGGGTCATTTTGTAAATTCCCAGGATCTTTACTCTTAATCCCATGTCTCTTGGGACTCAAAATTGGATTAGTATTTAATCCTTAAACCCTTATTTCTATTCATTCTACACTTAAAAAAATCAAGTTAGGGTTCTTGTCAGAAGTTTCTCTTTAGAGGTTCAAGAAGAAAAGTGAGGGTTTATCTTCAAATCTAACCAAGACTTCTCCTAGTCAGGTATGTGGGCTTATGAACAAGGATCTCTTCCATCCTTGTGCCTAAAGATCCCTTTTCTTATAGAATTAAAGTTGTAGAACCATGTTACAGTTCTTAATTACTATATATTTGGATTACCCTTATCACTTGATTTCTTGATGATTTTGAGTTGTAAATATATGCATGTAAATTGCTAAGTTTCATATTCCTCATGAGTTAGCATGATTTTGGGATTTGTAGTAGAAGAAAGAAATCTTGAAGTATGATTTAACAAATATTTTCAAAGTGTATTCTTAAAACTTTAATATAATTTTGAAGTGCCATAATTACTTGAATTTAACATGATTTTGAACATGGATATGGAGAAGTTCTAAATTTCATAGCCTTTATGAGTTAGCGTGATTTTGGGAGTTGTAGTAGAAGTTGAAGAAAGTCATGAATTATGATTTAACAAATGTTTTCAAAGTTTATTCTTAAAAGATTAATGTAGTTTTGAGGTGTCATATTTACTTGACTTTTATATGATTTTGAGCATGAATATGAAGAAGGTTAAACTGACTAGTTTTAGCTAACTAAGCCTAATTGAAGAGTCTTAATGATTTTATTCTTAAACTTGTAAGCTGAGAAGTGAGAATGCTAATGAAGAGTCTAATTGACTGAGATTTTCCCAAAATGGATTAATTGAAAATTGCAGTGGACGAATCTGGTTTGACTGGTTGGTTTCATTTGAGAATGTCACTAGTCGATATGAGTTAAAGAAGTTGAAAGTTGAAGTAACGGTATTTTATTGGAGGAGTATTAGAACCGAAAGGGTGAGATGTATACCGTTATACCTGAAACTTCTATAGCCAAATGTAGGGATTATATTATGGTCCAATGAGTGCCTTTTTATAGAATTAGTGTAAATACTAGGTGAAGATGTAGGTTCATACCCTAGAAAAGTAGGAGGCCTTTATAGATAGGGTAATATGTAGACTTCATTGCTACAGAAATGAGGTGTGTCAGTTATAGAAACTTTCAAATTAAGTGAAAGAAGGTTTTTATCTAAGACTTTATTCTCTTGTTTAAAACTATTGAGTCGAGCTATTTAACTGAGTCTATCTATTTCCCTTAAAAGTGAAGACTTTTAACTAATTCTATTAGACTACATATAATTGAGTGTTTTAATTGAGTTGGACTTAAGTTGATCATGCATTTCATAGTACCTTTATTACTGTTTAGATAGCATATTATTATACCTAATCACATACTAGGTAAATTTCATATATTGATTGCTTACTCTTTTTTACATGTTTACCCCTATGCAGATCCTGCCAGCCGTTCAATTGATTGGATCTACATCTCTTAGAAGTTAGAAGATTGGACAGTCCTCCTTGAATTGAGTTCTAACTATGGATCTTATATTTTTATTTTATCTTTAATATAGACAACACTCTAGTTTCTTTATTTCTTATTTCGAGACTAGCTAGAGATTTGTTCTAGCAATCCCCATATTTAGTATTTAGAGGAGTTCAGACAGATATTGAGTTAGTATCGGACATTGAGTTTTTAATTATTAATTTACTTATCTATTGACTGATGTCAGGTCCATTATTACTAATACAACTTTATTGATACTACTTTCGCTAAGTGTGAGTGAGTAGAGTTATGCACAAGCCAAGGGTCTATCCAAGGGTTATGAGATAATGCAGAGGCTAAGGATGACGGTCCCGCCCAAGGGTGACTTCGGAGCATGACAAACTTTGTATCATAGGATTGTGTTCAAGTGTCCTAGGTTTTTAAAAGTCAATGTTAGATAGTACTCTTTTTTGGGTATGAGTGCAACACATCTATGACTGAACGAATAATAAATATTTAGGAGATATTTCCTATTGCTCAAGTTCTTTTCGTGCTTTGAATTTTAACTCTTATATATTCTTTATTTTATTCGTGCTTTATGCATTTTAGATCATGCCAGCACGTCTGATCAGAGGTTGGGTTAAGAAAAATTAGGCTCCTCTAGTTCCAGAGCCTCCAGGGCTAGACAATATCATTAATGCCAATATAAAAAAATAATCACTTGATTTCTCAGGCAGTGGTGTCATAGGCTCAGCTGCCAGCTCATGTTCCGATAGTTCAAACATTTATTCTTGATGTTGGAGTAGTAAGAACTAAGGGAGTTCCTGAGGCTGAATCCTCTAGACTTTTAAGGTTTGAGATCTAAGGAAAATCAGAGAACTTCATTAATGAGGTTTTTTGGATTTGTGAAATGATGAGGGTGTTAGATGTATACGGGGTCGACTTGGAGGCATATTAGCTGAAAGATATTGCTAGGTATTGGTGATTGTGGAGAAAAAGATTGGGAAGAGCTTGAGACAACATTCATGGGAAGGTTCATCCCGATTGAGAAGAGACAGAAGAGATTTCGTGAATTTTTGAGTTTGGAGTAAGGCTCTATGACTATTTTTGAGTACAGTATGAAATCCACTAAATTCTAGAGGTATGATTTGGAGTTGGTTCCATATATGCATAACAAAATGGATTTGTTTACTACAAATCTTTCTCCTCATTTGATTCAAGAGGAGAGGGTAGCTATGCTAGGTAGTGATATGGACATCGGAGGTTTATGGTCCATTTAGAGTAGATTTAAAAGGACAAGGCTAGATGGAGGGAGAGTCATCATAGTAAGAGGGATAAGACTAGTTGTTTTGAGTCCAGTCCGCCTAAGTCTTATGGTATTAGATAGCCACAATAGTAGACTTTAAAGGGACTAGCCCATTCATCCTTAAGTGCTCCTTTACAGAACTACAGGCCTCTGCATAATTGACAAAATAGGCTATCTCATTCATATTCATTAAGTACTAATCCCATGTGTGAGAAGTGTGGTAGGTCTTATTCAAGTCAGTGGAAGGCTATAAAAGATGTGTGTTTTAGGGGTAATCAAGTTGGTCATGGTATTCAAGAATGTCTTTTGAAGAGTTGTTACTCTTATGGGTTGTTGATACATAGACAGACAAATTGTACCACAGTTAGACGGGGTGGTACTAGACTATACTCTACTACTCCAGCAGTAGCCAAGTAGCATGCCTAGCTCAGTAAGGTGCATCTTTTAGTATTAGTGGAGGCCATCACTAAAACCATCTTTATGATTGGGGCGTTAGACAGATTAATAACAATCAATAAATGTTGTGACAAGTAAGGAGGTTTATCATATTGATGTGTATGTATTGTTTGACCATAGAACTACCCTTTCTTGTATCCCCACATGTTTCTAAACAATTTGTAGTGAGTCCTGAGAGTTTACCAAAGTCATTTTCTTTTTTCTACACATGTGGATGATCCTGTCATAGCTAATAAAGTCTATCATAGTTGCCCTATTTCTTTTCTGGTTATGGTTTTTCCAGCTGATCTTCGTGAGTCAGATATGATAGACTTCGATGTTATTCTAGGAATATATTGGATCCATTCATATCATGCTATAGTTGATTGTAGGACTCGAGTTACCCATTTCCAAATTCTTGATAAGCCCATTCTTGAGTTGGAGGGTGGTGTAGTTGTGTCTAAGGACATATTCATTTCCTATCTAAAGACCGGTCCAAATGAAGGATTCTAAGTCCGAGACTCCAGATATCTGGTTAGTGCCTATTATCAGAGAGTTCATTGATGTGTTTCCTGAGAATTTACCCATAGTTCCTCCTAACAGAGAGATAGACTTTAGTATAGACCTAAGCTTAGGAACTCAACTGATTTTTACATATAGGATGGAAGCAATTGAGCTTAGAGAATTGAAGGATCTATTAGCAGACCTTCTAGATAAGGGGTTTATCTGTCCTAGTGTGTCTCCCTGCGGTGCTTCTTTCTTGTTCATGTGTAAGAAAGACAATTCTATCTGTATGTGAATTGATTACCTATAGCTAAAGAAAGTCATAATTAAGAATAACTACCCTAATATAAGAACTAATGACTTGTTTGATCCGCTACAATGCACTAGCTAGTTCTTAAAGATTGATCTTTACTTGGTTTAACATCATCTTAAGGCTAAAGAGATTGATATTTGGAAGACTACTTTCAGAACCCTTTATGGCCATGTTGAGTTCATGGTCATGTTTTTTGGTTTGACTAGTGCTCTTGAAATTTTCATGGACCTCATGAACAGGGTGCTCAACCATACTTGGACCTGTTTGTGATTGTCTTCGCTAATGATATATTTATTTACTCCAGGAGTGAGAAGGAGCATATATACTATCTTCTATATGTTCTTTATATTCTTAAAGAGTGCCAGATTTATGCTAACTTCTCTAAGTATATGGCTCTAATCAGCTTCCTTCCCTGGTCATATCATTTCTAGCGAGGGTATCCGAGTAGATTCCCAAAAGATTAACTCTATTAGAAATTGGCCTAGACCGATCTCCTCCTAATATCCATAGTTTTATGAGTCTAAATGGGGTAATATTATAGATTTGTCTAGGGGTTCTCATCCATAGCCTCTATTTGACCCATTTTACTCAGAAGAAAGTAAAGTTTGAGTGGTTAGATACATGTGAGAAGACTTTTGAGGAATTGAAAACTAGATTAACTTCAGTTATGGTTTATACTTTACTTGAGTATTTTTAATGTTTTTGTGTGTTGTGATGCTTTTAGAGTTGGTCTAGGCTACATACTAATGCAGCATGCTAAGGTGGTAGAATATTCTTCTAGACAACTAAAGACTTATTATAAGAATTATCTGACTCATGATGTTGAGATGGTAGCAGTAGCATTTTCTTTCAATTTATGGTGACACTACTCATATGGAGTGCATGTATATGTCTTCACTTATTATATGAGTCTCTAGCATGTGTTTGAGCAAAAAGGTCTAAATCTTTGTCAGAGAAGGTGGTTGGAGTTGTTGAAAGATTATGAAATGATTGTGATGTATCATCCAGGCATGGTTAATATAGTGATTGATACCTTTTTCAGGTTCTCTCTAGGTAGTTTGTCTCATGTTGATGAAAATAAAAAAGAGTTGGCTAAAGAGCTGCATCGACTTTCACATATTGGGGTTAGATTGAGTGGTGTCGGGGATGGTGATATGTTGGTTCAGAATGGTTACAAGGCATCTCTTGTTGTTGAAGTCGAGGAGAAGCTAGATGGGGATCCAATGTTGGTTCATCTAAAGAGTAAAGTTCAGAAGCAGAAAGTCCAAGTTTTCTCCCAATGGATAGATGGTGTTCTTTATTATTAGGATTAATTGTATGTTCAAGCAGTTGATGGGTTAAGAGAGAAAATATTGTTAGAGGCCTATAGTTCTAGGTATTCTGTTCATCCTGGGGCTACAAAGATGTATAGGGATTTGAAAGAGTTTTGTTGGAGGAATGGTAAGAAGTGGGACATAGCTGAGTATGTGGTTAAGTGTGCTAATTGTCTGCAAGTGAAAGTAGAGCACCAAAGACCAGTAAGAGAGCTGTAGAGCTTTAATATTTTGACTTGGAAGTAGAAAGTGATCAATCTTGGAAGTAGAAAGTGATCAATACAGACTTTTTCACCGATTTACCATTAAAACAAGCATGATTCTATGTGGGTTATAGTGGCCCGAATGACTAAGTTTGCTCACTTATTACCTGTTCATGCCATTTATTCAGTAGACCAGTATGGTAGGATCTACTTACAATAGATTTTTAGGATGCATGGTGTGCCTTTGGTCATTATTTCATATGGAGGTACACAATTTACATCTCAATTTTGGAGATGATTTCAATAGGGGTAATGGTAACCAAGTCTATTTGATTACAACTTTTTATAGATAGATAAATGGTCAGGATAAA
This sequence comes from Withania somnifera, assembly GCA_039654485.1. NCBI lineage: Eukaryota > Viridiplantae > Streptophyta > Magnoliopsida > Solanales > Solanaceae > Withania > Withania somnifera. Next base: position 9,914 of record JBDJHY010422345.1, on the reverse strand, counting down.
AGGACTATTCAGATATTAGAGGATATGCACTTGATTTCAAGGGCAGTTGAGTTGAGCACTTGACTTTGATTAATTTTCATACAATAACTATTATTTGACTACCAATATAACCCTATTTGAAACACTGTATGGGGGGATATGTATGTCTTCGATTGGTTGGTTTAAGGTATAAGAGGCATCTAAGATAGAGCCAGAGATTGTTTATGATGCGATGTAGAAGGTTGATGTTATTTGAGAAAGGTTTAAGACAACCCAAAGCCAACATAAGTCCTATGCAGATGTGAGAAGAAGAGAGTTAGAGTTTTATGAGGGTGATTGGGTGTTTCTAATGGTGTCTCCTATGAAAGGATTAATAAGGTTTGGCAAAAAGGGGAAGTTGATTCCGTGTTACATTGGACCTTAATAGAATGTGAGAAGAATGGTCAATGTTGCCTATTAGTTAGGCCTTCCAATAGAGTTAGAAGTGGTTCACCTTGTATCTCATGTGTCCTTGTTGAGGAAGTGCATGAGTGATCCATTATCAATAATGCCAGTTGAGGATATTAAAATCCTTGGAAGCTTGACCTATGAGGAGGTCCCCGTTTAAATTCTTGATAGGAAGTTTTATACATTAAGGAACAAAGTGGTAGCATTATTTAAGGTTCTATGGAGGAACCAGTGAATTAAAGGAGCCACATGGGTGGCTGAGGACAATATGATGAGTATATATCTGCACTTGTTTCCTTTTAATTCCACTTTAGTTTGAGGTCATAGCCTTTCCATTAAAATTAGGTCCACATCCGTTCATGATCATGTATCATTACATGAGTCTCAATACGTGTATTATGTATGAGAGTTGATGTTAGTTGAGGTAGTAGTTAAATGAGTCTCTATTTGTGTAGGTGTGCATTATTTGATGAACTTGTAGAAGTTGAGGTCAGTTATATAGTATGCATGTCATTCAACTGAGTTAATAGTTTAATTAAAAATAGTAGGGTTTTTCAAAGTCTTGAGTTTGTTTATAGCCTTCCTATTAGCTAGTAGTCTATTTTTCTTCTTGCCCAGGTTGTAGCCTTTATTCTAGGACAAATGATCTCAATGGAGAGATATTGTAATGTCATATACTTGAATCAAGCTACAAAGCCTATTTCTACAGTTTATAAACTGAGAAAATGCTCCCAGGTAGCCACAAGTGTGTACAACAACTCATGGAATGATACCTAATTAGTTGTAATCTAAGGTCGTGCGATGGTGCCTGAGATTTTCAATATTTCTTCACATTCGTGCGAGTCCATTAGATGACCCATAAGGTGAATACCATGAATCTATATTGTGTAATCGTGTATGAGCTCCATAAGATTGATTTTTCATCCCAGTTCCTATGACTTCACCTCATGAGTCATAAAGTGACACAACACGACTCAAAAAGACAACTTATAGGGTGGATGCAAATTCCAGTAGCTTAATCCCACCCAATGACTACGTCCATGAGTAGTAAGGTGACTCATAGTGTGTCCTCATCATTTTCCATTCCCATTTAATAAAGGGTCATTTGGTAGATTCCAGGCCCTTTCACCTTAATCCCATGTTGTTTTGGACTCAAAATTTATTAGTATTTAAGGCCCAGATGGTTATTCCTATTCATTATAAACTTAAATAAATGAAGATAGGGTTTTTGCCAGAAGTTTCTCTCTAATGGTTCAAGAAGCAAGGTTAGGGTTCTTCTTCAAATCCAATCAACAGTTCTCCTAATAAAGTATGTGGCCTTATGAACAAGGATCCCTTCAATCCTTATGCCCAAAGATCCATTTTCTTAATGAATTGAAGTTGTAGAAGAATGTTAGGGTTATTAATTACTATATATTGAGATTACCCTTATTACATGCTTTCTTGATGATTTGAGTTATAATTATGAAGTTACATGAATACTGCTAAATTACATAGTCCTCATAAGTTAGCATGATTTTGGGACTTGTAGTAGAAGTTTAAGGAAGTCTTAAAGTATGAGTTAACTGATGTTTTCAAAGTTTATCCTTAAAATTTGAATGTAGTATTGAAGTGTCATAATTACTTGACTTTTACATGATTTTGAGCATGAATATGAAGGAGATCTAAATTGACTAGTTTTGGCTAATTAATCCTAATTGAAGAATGTTAATGATTTTATACTTAAACTTGTAAACTGAGAAGTAAGAATGCTAATAAAAAGTCTAATTGACTGATCTCTTTAATAAGTGACTTAATTGATAGTTGTACTAGGACGATTCTGGGTATGACAGTTTTGTTTGAGAATGTTCACTAGTTGAGATGAGTTAAAGAAGTTGAAAAAGTGTTATTATTTTTATTGTAGGAGTATTAGCACCGAGAGGATGGAATGAGTCACATTATACCGAAAACATGTGTATCCAAACACAGGGATTATACTATATCCCAATGAGTGCCTTTTGATAGACTTAGTGGATCAACTAGAGGAAGATATATATTCATATCGGGGCAAGGTATGGAGGCCCATATTCATGGAATAATATGTAAACTTCAATGCTAAGGAATGAAGTGTGTCGGTTATAGAAATTCCCTAATGAAATGGAGTTATTAGTTTTGATGTAAAGAAAGTGAAAGAAGGTTTTTGACAAAGTCATTATTCTATTGTTAAAAACTATTGAGTATGATCAATTTAATTGAGTCTATTTATTTTCCTTGAAAGTGAAGCCTTTTAACTAATTCTATTAAACTGCATAACAATAAAGTGTTTGAGTTAAGTTAGAGTTGAGTTGATTAGGCATTGCATAGCACCTTTATTATTTTTATAGCCTTTTATTATACCTACTCACATATCTAGTATATTTCATGTACTTATTGGATACTCTTTGTTGCATTCTTACCCCCTGCAGATCCTTCCATCAGTTCAGTTAGTTGGATCCGCATCTCTTAGAAGTTAGAAAATTAGCGAGTACTCCTTAGATTGAAGGATAACTATGGAGATTCTATTTTCTTTTATTTTTAGTATAGCCAATACTCTAGTTTTATTTCATTATTTCTTATTTATAGACTAGTTTGAGATTTGTTCTAACAATCTATAATTAGTGTTTAGAGGCTTTCAGACAGATGCTGAGTTAGTATTGGACATTGACTTTTCATTTATTAATTTACTTATCTATTAACTGATGTGAGGTTCATTATTTATTATATTTCTTTATTAATATTTCTTCTTCTGAGTGTGAGTGAGTAGCGTTGCATACAAGCCAAAGGTCCATCCAAGTCTTCTGAGATGACTACTGGCTAAGGATGTCGGTTCCACCTATGGGATAACTCCGAGGTGTGACATACTTGTAGGACAAACATGCATAATATTGTGTGTGCATTGCATCAGTTCCTATAAGATTATTGACTTGTCTGTATTACTTATGAATTGAACTTTTTTTGAGTTTTCGTTGTTTGACTTCAAATTTGTATTACTTGATGATACTAGTGACCATGTTGAATTGATTATCTTCTGAAACCTTGTGTCTACTTGAAATTGGCATCTCATTGAAGTTATTCGGCCTAGTTGATGTTTATTTGATTTATTTATCTATTTGTAGCATAATTATCTATCAGAATAGTCTAGCTTATTGGTGTGTTGGTTTTGTAGTATTCGGGGGTTGTGGTTGAGTCAGTAGTTCTTTCCATCACTTTGTTTTAGATTCATCCCAGGATGTTGCTAAGTACCATTATTTTGTGCTACTTGTGTTTTTTTTTTTTTTTTGGAATTTTTTGTGCAGGTTTAGAGGCTAGTACATCCTGATTTCCATCTTATCATTGGATTAAAGGCTTCAGTTGAGATTTCATGAGGTATCTTGTTTATCTACTCCATAAATTCCATGGAAATCTATAATACCTGTACATGTATCACACTTAAGAACCCAGTCTTAGCTGGACATTCAGAGAATATGCTAAATTTAAACTCAACCCATGACCATGAAGAGGTCCAAAAGTCGTGGACCAGGTCCACCATACGTGAAGTCAATCGTGAAACAAGTCAGAAACTTTACAAGATTCCACAAGTCATTGAATGGGTTCAAACTCGTAAACCGAGTTATGGAATCAATGTCCAAAAACTTAGGTTTTTCCAATGCATTCCATGACTGACGTACAAGTTTTTGAAGGGCTCCATGACTTGTGAACCACTTCGTGGAATACAAATCAAGACACAATAATTTTCAGGCATTAGGTTCACAACCATACCACTGTTCATGGAATGGGATCAAGGACCATCATCTCATTCGTGAAACTCTTTCCAAATAATCAAACATTTCCAGTCCAATTCCATGAGTTTAACAATCCATTGAATGGGACCATAGACCGTGAACCCATTCCTAGAATTTCCATTTTAATTTCCCATCCATCTTTCCAAGGGATTTCTGATAAATTTCAAATTGTTAAACACCAATACCATTTCATTCTAAGCTCTCCTAGGAACCATATAAATAGTCCAATGCTTTTAATATTTTCATTCTTCACCTATTCAATTTTCAATTCATACAAAAACACATATGGACTCCCTTAAGTTCAACCTAGGGTTGTTTAATTCAAGGCTGTAAGTGTCTTCTTCTTCAAGGGTTATTTCATGCCAGGATATTTAGTGGTGGATTCCTTCCATTCTTACATCCAAAAAATACATTCAAGAATAGTTATTGAATTGTTCACGCTAGGATATATTTATTATATGTTCATGAATTATGGTCTTTGATATGTTTTCAGTGCTATATGCATACTTTATGAAAACCAAGATTTCATGACTACATACATATTGCCTTAAACTAGATCAAGTTTCATGAACCTTATGGATATTACTCAGTTCTTACATGATTCATACTATATATCAAGTATTGATTCTTATGAAATCCACAAACAAGACTTATTTCAAGTATCATGATTTTTCATGCTTATGAAATGCTATTCATGAACAAGTAAGACAATAAAAGTTTTTAAGTTATTTGAGACTAATTTATATTCATGTCTTATTTTAAAGTGTTAGTGTTTTAATTTCAATGAATGACAAAAAAATTGTCGGAGCTCCTTAGGAAGTTGACTAAAGGATTCTTCGATCAAATCAAAAGAATATATTCATTATTGGAAAATGTTGAACAAAACAAAAGAGTTAAAGTTTTATTCGAAGATTATGAACATTAATAATATTATCGGTTAACTTGAAGAGGAGTGTATCTTGGAAGTTGTTGATAATTAATTACTCTCAATTTACTAGATGGCTATCTCTTTGAAGAATGCCCTCTTCTTGCTATCGATGGTTCAAATGGCTGGATAGTAAATGAAATCATTAATATGAATTTTCCTTATTCTTGGAAGGAGTCCACCATCTTAAAATTTTTCTAAGGATCAATTCTCATGGGTTGTTCCAATGGCTATTCCCACGTCTATATAAGGATCTGGTCTTCAAGAAGAGAGGCATGCTCTATAAGTCGTCAAACTATTTTTTCTTTTCTTTACTTTTAATAAGTATTGTATCACTTTGTGTATATTGTGTATATAAAAAAAGGAGGAAAAACTCGAGTAAGGAATAATATTAAAAATAAAGGTTTTTGCTGAGCTTCAACAGACTTAGCATTGTAAGAATACGCTGAGCTCATAACAGACTCAGTAAGAATTGTGAGAATACGATGATATCCTAAGAGACTTAGAAATAATGGAGTAAATATGTTGAGCTTCTAACAGACATAGTAGGATATTGTGCATAAGCTCAGTTCTTGTATAGACTTGATAGTTAGTGTAAGGCTAAGTTCTTGTGTAGGCTTAGCATTTGTTGGATTGAGTTCTTGTGTAGTCTCAATCAGTTTGTAAAAGTTATGACACCGAGTTATTGAAAATCTCATTGAGAAAAAGAAAAATAATAGAACCCTTTTGCAACCTAAGAGGACTGGATTAAGGCTCATTTTGAGCCCCAGCCATTATTAAAATATTTGTGTACATTTACCTTTCTATACTATTCTTACATTTTATATTTCATCAAGTAACAGTAAAAATCGACTAGGTTTGCAAGACAGTCATTTAAGGGAAAAGGAAAATTTTCAATTCCACCCCTTGAATTTTCTATTGTTATTCGAGAAATGTCTCATATTAGGTGCCTAACAACAGGTGAGTAAAGATCATGGCTCAACATATTGCTAAAACCTTATTTCAAGAGGGAACTTTTGGATCAAGACCACCTTCTTTCAATGGGAAGCATTGCTATCATTGGAAAATAAGGATGGAGACCTTTATTAAGTCTTATGATGTTAAGGCTTGGAAATTTATAAAAATTAGTGATGGAACTACAAATGAAGTTATTTTATCATTAGATGATTATACAAATGCGCAAATAGAGATAATTCCAATAAACTCCAAGTTAAAGAACACTCTTTATAATTATATCAATGAAGAGGAATATGAGAAAATCTCATATTGTGAGACTGCAAAGGAAATGGGATAAATTGGAAGTTACTTATGAGGGACCGAGAAGTCAAACAAACCATCTTGAGTTTATTATTCTATGACTATGAACTCTTCAAATGAAGGATAGAGAAACTATTAAAGCCATTTTTTTCAAATTCAGAAAAACCATTGGAGACCCAAGGTTGCAGGAAAAATATATCTTGTGGCTAACCAGATCTCGTGAATCCTTAGAAGTCTTTCTAAGCAATGGCATGAAAAAATAGTGACCATAAAAAGCATAGACACTAGTAAACTCTCTTATGATGCATCAAGAGGTGATTTGATTTCTTTTTTAAAAGAAAATCTCAAAAAAAGAGTCTAGAAGAAAAAAAATAGTTTCCTTCTAAGAAAATGAAGAATCTACTAACGATAAAGATAATGATGAAATTGTTATCATCACCAAGTATTTATTAAATAAACTACGACTTACAAGGATGAGAAGAAGAAACAATTCCTCCAAAAATAATAAAAGATGCTATGGATATGGAAGACATTGATATAATGATGTTGAGAGTTTAGAAAATATGAAACGACATCCAAGAAAGTATTTCAAAAATAGTGAATTAAGCAGCAAGAGTGATGAAAATTACTCAGAAAATGATCACTGTCTTATGGAAAATGTTGAAACAAGTAGTGACTATCCCAGAATAAAAAGGAAATGGTACATTAATAGTGTGTGTACAACCACATGGCTGGGGATAAATCTTTATTTAAATACGTTACTGACTGTGATGGAGGATACATTCAATTCGGCAACAACACAAAAAAATAGTCATCGATATATGAACTATATGCTTTAATGAATCCTGTGAAATCACAAAAATGGTTATGTTGTGCGGGGATTGAAGCATAACTTACTAAGCATTAGTCAACTCTTTGAATCAAATCCTGAAGTAATATTCAAGAAGAATAGATGTTTTAAATACTTATCTAGGAAATATCTTTTTCTTGGAAGTAGAAACACAGATGTTGACATGTTGGATTCCATAAGGAATTTTGATCTACAGTTATGTATTACATCTATTTCTGAAGACCTATGGGTTTGGTACAAGAAACTAGGACATCTAGGTATGCATCTAATAGAAAAACTTGCTAAACACAAACTTCTTCGTCGAATGCCCAAATTGACTATTCAAAAGATAACATTTGTAATGTATTATAGAAAGATAAAAAAAACTAGAAACTCTTTCAAAATGAAATATTTTATATCCACTACCATGAAATTAGAACAACTTCATACCGGTCTTTTTGGTCCTACCAAAACTGCTAGCATTTGAGGAAAATGATATGCATTAGTTATCATTGATGATTTTTCTCATGGTACTTAAATGATGTTTTTTATTTCATAAAGATTAAACTCTTAAAATTTTTAAATTTACTATGAAAAAGTTCAAAGAGAAAAGGGTTATTCCATTAGTTAATTAAAAGTGATCCTTGAAGAGAATTTGAAAACAAAGCCTTCAAAAAATTTTGTGAAGAACAAGGCTATCCTAAGAACTCCTCATCTCCCAGAAATCCTCAGCAAAATGGATTTGTTGAATGTAAAAACAGGACTCTTTGGGAAATGAAAAGAACCATGATAATTGATCACTGTCTGCTACAGTAGTATTGGGCAAAATCTATAGGTACTGACTGTCATGTTTTACACTGGTCTTTAATAAGATCCATCCTGAAGAAGACTTCATATGAATTATGGAGCAGAATAAAACTAAGTGTGAATTATTTTTCATGCACAATAATTGTAAGGACTACTCAAGAAATTTTGATCCTAGAAGCGATGAAGGTATTTTCATTGGGTTCTCTAACTCTAGTAGAGCTCACATAGTTTTTAATAAACAAACTTTATGCATAGAAGAATCTATTCATGTTGTCTTTGATGATTCTAACCATTCGAATAAAAAATCAATCTTTCATATGGGGAAGACTATTTTTGATATATTACTACCATTTCTACCTCTTCTGAGAAAACATTACAAACTCAAAAAACTAATAAGGATAAGAAGTCAATCAATCAAAAGAATGACCCTATTCTGAATGAATAGAAGAAGGAACCTGATTACTCAAAGAAGTTATCATTGGATATAATGACCCTCATGGTAATTTATGATAAATAAGTGATATTCTGCATTCTAGAGAATTTCATTAGTTTCTTCAAGAAAATTATGACTTGCTGGGACTGGTAATTCAAATCCCTGGTGACTCGATTGAGAAATATCTCAAATTGCCTGTTTTCGAGCCTAAAACTAAGTACTCGTTGATCAAAGTCAAGTTTCTTTCAAGAAGAGCTCAGAATTAAATTTTGATAGTTTTGTTAGCTCTGAAATGCCAGACAAAGTCAAGTTGACCTTAAGTTTGTGATTTGTTTTTCATTTGAAACTTATGCCAATTTATCAATTTTATTTAAGTTTAAGGCCTAAAGAGGAGTTTGGGTGGTATTTTGGTGTTCGGAGTGTCGGATCAGAATTCTGATGCTACCATCCTCTCTAAAATAATGATTTTAGGCTAGTAGAGGTGTTGGTTTATTTACCGAACTTGTCATTGCATTTTCGAGGTGTTGGCAGAAAATTCTTGAATTGTAGCTTAAGTGTTGACTTAGTCAACATTTACCCGAAACAAACTCGAATTCCAATTTCATCTATACTGTTGAGTCTAAAATATTGTTTTGAGTATATGCACATAGTTTGTTTGCATAAATTAGACTCTAAATGCATTTCGAGTGGTGATTCGAGCTTTTTCATTCTCCTAAACTACTTTCAATACCTGCAACTGGTGCAGGATGACTTCCTCTTTGTGTTCACATCCACAAACCCTGTGATCGCGATTTAATGGTCCGTGACTCTACAAAATTGTGAGTAGCTCACGCGATCGTGATGCTATAGGTAATAACACTACATGATTGCGAGGCAGCTCATGTGATCCCGATGACTACTCCAGTGCTCTACATGATCCCATAGTAAGTCCACATGATCGCGATGAGTAAATTCATTAGAAGTATATAAAAAACCCTACATGACCCCCAATATTTTATTTTAATAGAAACCTTACGATTTCTTCAGTTTCAAAGTGAAAAAATGCTCCCAGACATCATTCCAAGGATAAGAAAATTCCTCTCTTTGTTGTTCTATGATTTCTACGCATTTTGGGTAAGTTCTTCCCCTTTTTAATTCTTCAATTTCTTGATTTCCTCCATTAGTGAATCCCAATTGATGAAATTGATAATGTCATGTGATAATCTATATATTTCATGTTATTCTTTATTGCTCGGGTATATTTTTACATCTAATATCATTAATATATCAAAATTCCAATGTTAAATCCATAAATTGCAACTTTTACCCCGTGTATGTCAAATATGTCCTACCTGTTTTGATGCTCTTCCCAAACGCGAATTTTTCTCTATTTTTTAGCATGGATTCCTGCTAACATTGGGAACCACATAGTGAAGTTTATTTTCCATTCCGGGGAGT
>JBDJHY010422236.1:0-17924 GCA_039654485.1 Withania somnifera | reverse complement strand
CATGAAATAGGAAAGAAAGTCAGGCTATTTTGCACTTCGTACTTACACAAGGTTTAGAAAAAGCAAAGGTGGGTATAAGAAATGGGTACTCAACAACATCCTCAGTTGACACTAATACAAGGCGGTGACGAGCACTTAATACCTTGACAAATACTGTGCCTCCAATAACTACAACATGTAAAACAAATGATATAGCCAATAAAATATTAAAATAAAAATTATAGGGAGAAGGGAGGTTTTAATAAACAAACTCACAAGAATCATAAACCAACAATAACTGATCCCATCCCAACAGATCATCAAACCAATATAAGTAAATCTAATCTGAATCAATCTCAAATACCATAATCTCAAGCTGGACCTGTCCAGGTTCAAGCCTCCCTTCTTGAGTCAGTTTAGGACTCATGGGGAAATCCCACTAGCCATTCTACTGGATTGTAGAAGGAGTCCCTCAGCACCCTTCTTAGTCTCTAAAACACAAGTCCACCTACGACATGAAGGGTATATCCTATGAGCTAAAGAATGGACTCACGGGATGAATTCTAAAACAAATAGGCCAAGGTAAAAGAAAAAAAACCTATCTAAATCCACCAATACTCTTTATTTTTTTCTCAATCATTTCACATCCATCTTTCTCAATTACATTCAATGATAAGATTCTAAATTCTCACAATAATAATACCAAGTCCATTAACCTTATCAATGAATTCCATCTCAGGCAAATAATACAGCCCAACAAGTAGAAAAGAGCTAGTTAATATCAACAGCAAGTGAAGTGAAATAGGAAGTAGGATGAAACAGTAATGGTATTCAAGTGAAAACAACAAGTATGGCCAGAAAATAACGCAGTTAAGGGAGAATGATTATGCAAATAAAGTATTCACCTTTCATGTGCTATAAATGCAATGAGATGTCAATAAGGATTATGCATGTCTATCCTAATGATACACACCTACTTCAATATCCGAATAGTGAGGATCCATAGGGGCTAGCTGAGTCGTGTATCCATATCGTGAGGTACCCAATTCTATAAATCACAAAAGTTCCAGGAAGAATCTTAGACCTTATATCATAGAAATGCCATAACAAACCTCGGTGCTGCTTCTCATATCAAAGTCCTCTTTTCCTTTCTCTTTCAGATTATTTTTATCACTTATTCCAAGAACCGCATTTCCATATCGAGAATTCAGAATTCAAAAACAATAGGAAATTTCATATATAATTTATGGAAATGGTCACTTCGAATCAAATAAGTCAATAAGTCTCCACATGGGAAAACACAGATAATTAACTCAGCAATTCAATAGAAATCCTCACATGGGTGAAATTTCAAATAAAATATCAACCATGTGATATAATACCATACGAGAATATTAAGGTTACAAAACATCTCAACTCAACAGAAAAGTCAAGTAATCAAGAATTTACAACAACTTTTATTCTTTGTATAACCCCTCATACTTGACTCTAGTATCCGAGTGAATATTCAATCACCCACAAAGACTCCCCTAACAGTCCCCATTATTCCTAATTATAAGAAACTAATACGTAATCACCTAAAACTCTTTGTAGAAGAGTCAAAGAACCTCAAATTTCCTTAAAGTTGAAGAAACCAAATCAAAATTGAGCCTTTTCCTTTCTCAATGCCCTTGAAGCTATAAAATCAAGTCAAATATGGATTAACGATGAGAAAATATGAATAATAATTCCCATGTTTATTTTCTTGAAATTGGGTTAAAAAATTACCCTAAAAAATCAAAGTCGAGGCATAAGGGTAAATCTAGATTTTTTTAATAAATATGTCACTGACAATTTAGGGATCTCAAATATGAAATTTGATTAAAAATGAAACAAAAATTGACCTTCAAAATCCAAAAATACCAATAACTTTTCCAAAAATTCCTAAATTTCAACTTTGGAAAACCAAGATTTGATTTTAAAATCGTGAAATAATCAATGGTTAATGGACAATCATTGAGTAACAAACTTATCCAAGAGTTTTATCTCAAAAATCACCTTTGAAGTATCTCTATTTGAGTTTACGAGGTCCAAAAATAAAAAATAAGGTAGCAAATATAATTTTGGGGTTGTTAAATGCTGCCAGTTAATGATCTTCGAGATAGAGACTATCACCTACGCAATTGCAAAGGTAAATGTCCAAGCCCACCCAAATGAACTATGCAATTACATCTGGGATTCACACGATTGAGATAAAGAGAAAAATACAACTTATGTGATCGCAACCATACCATACTCCATAGTGAAGAACATCTAGGTGTGCACTTGTTGACAACACCAATAGTTGAAACCAAGACCAACACACTCCAATTAGAACCTCAGTATTTGTTTGGAATCTAGTGCACACAAACCATAAATGCTACCCTACTAAATTTGATGTTCTAACTCAATGGAACCATTACAATGTGGATATAAGGTCTCCTTAGCTCGATAACTGCCAATGCTAATTTAAAACAAAACTTTCCACCAAATAATAAAAGTACCCCCGAATACCCCCAAAAATCATCTAAACCTTCTCCTAAAACCACCTCCTAAATCCAATTAAACTGATGAAATTTGAATTCGAGAACTATAACCTCAAACATTTTCCAAAGTAAGACTTTTGCCATAAACTTACACTTTATCATAGTTAAGAACCTAAATTCACACCAAAAATCTCAAAACTGAAAAAGAAGATGCTCCTATAATAAAATCCACATTTCGAAGCTTATGGAATTAACAAAATTTCATTTTGATACTTGAAACTCCAAATGTTGAATAAGTCAACTATTGTAACTAACAACCTTTAGAAACAAAAATTTCAAAAAAACTCACAATGTTTCACTCTCATTCTCAAACTAACCATATAGAACAACCAAATATGATACAAGGCAACTATTAAAAGGGTAAAATTATAATTTTTCACAAAAAAGCCAAAAATTACCATGAGGGTCATTACATCATCCATTACTAAAAAATATGTTTGTCCTCAAACATAAAGGAAGAGAAATTACTTGAAGCCTAAATAAGTTAGGGATATTTAGCACACATGTCGGAATCAATCTCCTAAGTAGCCTTCTCAATTGAACGTTTCTTCCACTAAACTTTTATTGAAGCTTTCTCCTTAGTCCTCAACTTCTGAATTTGTCTATCCAAAGTATCTACAGTCTCCTCATCAAAGGTAAAATCTAAATCCACTGAATCACATGAGAATTATTAGGAATATACTTCCCTAGCATGGAAACATGAAAAAAATGATGGATACTAGATAGACTAGGTGGCAGGGATAACTCATAAACCACCTCTCCATTATGATTTAATATTTGAAATGGACCAATGAACCTAGTTCTAAGATATCCCTTATTCCTAAACCTCAACACTCCCCTAATGGGTGATACTTTAAACAATGCATGGTCTCCCTTCGTGAACTCTAAGGCTCGGACTCTTCTATCAACATAACTTTTTTTCCTACTCTGAACCTTCAGTAACCTACTCTGAATCAATCAAATTTGCTCCATAGAATCCATAAGAAATATGTATCCAAGGATATCACCTCATAAGCATCAAACTAACCAATCAAAGATCTACACCTCCTAACATGCAAAGCCTAAAATAGAGTCATCTGGATGTTGGAATAATAATTTTTATTGCAGGAAAACTTTGCTAAAGGCAAGTGCTTCTCCCAATAACCTCTAAAATCAATCACACATGATCAAAGCATATCCTCTAATACCTAAATTACCCGCTCAAATTTCCTATCAATCTAAGGATAAAAGACATACTCATATCCTAATGAGACCCCAATATATGCTGAAAAACTCTAAAAATATGTGATGTAAACAAAGAACTTCGATAAAAAAATACATAAAGGACACCATGAAAGCAAACTATCTTGCTAAGATTAGATTTGGGAAAACTCTTTAGCATTATACCTCATCTTTACTGGAATGAAATGAGCAAACTTGGTCAACATATGAACAATCATCCAAATTGAATCAACACCACCCAAGGTGGTAGGAAAATTCACTATGAAGTCTATAGTAATACACTCCCTTTTATTTTTAGGAATAGGAATCCTCAAAGATAAACCACTAGATCGATAATGCTCAAACTTAACCTGCTAAATGTTGAAAAACTTAGCCATGAACTTCAATATCTCTTTCTTTATACCACACCTCGAATAGTGCCGACTCAAGTCATGATACATCTTAGAAGCTCTTGGGTGAATAAAACCTCAAATAATGGGCTTCTTGTACTATCAATTTAATCAAGTCGCCCACCTTTGGTACACAAATACTACCTCTAATCATTAAAATACCCTCAAGATAAAGTATTGCTTCCTTTTTTTTATCTCTCAACACCTTATCTTGAATGATACATAATTTCCCATCTTCAAATTGACTTTTCTTAATTTTTTTGTCAAAGAAGATCGAGCCTCCACAAAGGAAAGAATCCCTAAATTATTTAAAATCCACAAATGGACAAGTTTGTTGGATCTCTACACATACCTAGCTAATGGTCACTCCTCTACATGAATCAAAGCAAGACTTCCTATAGTAGATGATTTTTTACTCAATGCATCCTCCATCATATTTTCCTTACTTGGATGATACAGAATAGTCATGTGATAGAATTTAACAACTCAATCCATCTTTGCTATATCAGATTAAGATCCCTCAAGCTGAAGATATAGTGAAGAATCCTATGATCGGTGAACACCTCACAAGGAGCTCCATATAAGTAATGACACCATACCTTCAACACAAATACCATAACCTCCAACTCTAAGTCATGGGGTTTTCTCATGGGTCTTCAACTACCTCGAATCATATGCTATCACTTTCCCCTTTTGCATCATCACTTCCCCAAACAAACTCTAGAAGCATCACAATAGACAGTAAAGATCTCACCCTCCATAGGTAAAGTCAAAATAGGAGCTAAAGTCAATGAAGCATTAAGCTTTCTGAAGCTGTCCTCACACTCATTTGATCACTAAAAATTCATATTCATCTGAGTTAATCTAGTCAATAGAGCTGCAATGAAAGGGAAAACCTGAATGAACCTTTGATACTACCCAACCAAACCCATAAAAGTATGAATATCAATAGGAGAAGTAGGACACTTCCAACCTCTAACTATCTCAATCTTTTTCAAATCAACCCTAATATCCTTCTTAGACACTACATGTCCTAATAATGTCACAGATTTGAGCCAAAACTAATATTCTGAGAACTTATCATATATTTTCTTCTCTCGCAATCTCTGAAGGACGATACTCAAATACTGGACATGATCCATCTCACTCCTAGAATAAACCAGTATATCATCAATGAATACAATCATAATGAGTCAAGATAAGGCCTGAAACTCTATTTCTCAGCTTCATTAATGTTGTCGGGGCATTAGTCATCCCAAAAGACATAACTAAGATCTTATGATGGTCATATTGGGTCCTAAAAGTTCTATTAGGGATATCAGAAGCCTAATCTTCAATATATGGTAGCCAAACTCAAGTCAATCTTATAAAACACCGAGGCACCCTACAAATGGTCAAATAAATCATCGATCCAAGGAAGGGGATATTTATTTTTGATGGAAACCTTATTCAATTTCTATTAATCAATACATATAATTATAGAACCATATTTTTTCTTCACAAATAAAATATGGTCACCCCAAGGGACACACTTGATCTAATAAAACCCTTGATCAATAAGTCCTACAACTTTTCCTTTAATTCTTTTAGCTCTGTTTGGGCCATCCAATAGGGAGTGATAGAGATGGGCATAGTGATCGGCTGTAAATCAATATCAAAATCAATATTTCTATCAGTAAGAACACCTAAAAGATTAGTATGGAAGATATTTGGAAACATACAAACAACTGGCTTGACTCTAAAGAAGGAATATCAAAACTAGTATCACAAACAAAGGCTAAATAAGAGAGACACCCCTTCTTAACCAACCTCTGAGCTTAAAGGAAGGAAATTAGTATACTAGGATAGGACCCTTTAGAACCCTTCCACTCTACCTTAGGATTGCCTGGCATAACTACAGTAACAATCTTTGCATGAAATCTAAGACTGTTTCATAAAAAGAGAGCCAATTCATACCCAAAATGACATCAAAATCTAGCATATCTAAGATCATCAAGTCTACCAATTATTATATCATACCAAAAAAAAAAAAAAACAATAACACTGGATCATTACAACCAATCCAACACTAAAGAATCACTTGCGAGATTAGAAACATGAATAGGTATAGGTTGCGAATTACTCATTAAATCAAACATAGAAAAAAGTAGGTAGACATATATAAATATGTGGATCTAGGATCAAATAACAAAGAAGTAGGTTGATGGTATACTGGGACGATACATGTAATGAACACATATGAGGCCTCTTCTTCTAGATTATCAAGGAAAACATAAGACTAACCTTTATTCCTACTAATTGAAAAGATCCTCTACCACCACTCGATGGGACTATGGCTCTAGTATCAACCCTACTTGTAATCCAACCATCCCTACATATCTGTGATCTACCCCAACCTCTAGCTGGAGGTACCGGTTCTCTAACTGGATACTGAGAAAATATCGGTTCTCTAACTGGATACTGAGAAATGGGATGGGGTACCATATGAATCATCTACTAGAAATACCCCATCAAACATCTCAAATACACACAAATATAACAAAACCTCAAAACTATAGACTGTTGAGACAAACCAGCAAAACCCAAGTAACTACCCGGGTCTAAAAATATTTCCATGGACAACCTAGACAAAGCAAAAAAATAGGTCTCATACTTTTCCATCATCATACTCCCTTAAGTAAACCTTTCAAATCAATGCCTTCTCTCCTTATTCACACCCCAAAAGACAAATATATCATAGAAAGCCTGGGAAAACACCTCCTAGCTAACCAGAAGAGATCTTGTTGGTTTGTTACTCATGAATAATCGCCATCATTATCGAGCTAGACCACACAACTTGAGAGTAGTATAAAGAACTCTATATGTATATGCTAATATCACACTTAAGAAATTCATGACAAGTGGACAAAAACTCATGTGTATCCTTAATCTTCCCACCCTGGAACTGAGGTGGATCATCTTTCTTAACTTATCATAGTGACACTACTCGTCATTAGATAACATATATTTACTTATACCTGGCTCCAACACCAAGTAATTGTACCCCATTATCCTTGTAAAGAACTAATGGCTGATACACCAGACCATATATAACTAAAATCTGCTGTTGATCTAGGGTTTGAGCCCCTACTCTAGTCTACGAAACCTGGGGTATGCCTTTCATACTCTTACTCGATTCCATGCTCTTGAAAACTCCCAACACCCCTAACAAAGTATAATAGAGAAGCAGTGAAACTGCATACTCTGGGGGAAACTTCCCCTTATCAAGATTAATCTTAGGATTTAGAGAAGCAACCTTACCTACCCTCTAGCGCCCTTACACCGCGTGCTCTACCTATGGCTTGATCTCGTTCATATCCTCTACCCTTACCTTTGAATGGTTCCTCATCAACTAGGGTAGGGACATACTCATCTCCAACCTTTGGTACTAACAATCTATCATAGAACAAACCACTAATCAATACCCAAATGGAAAGACAAAATAATATAAGAATGAAAGGAAGTATTTCCTAAATGTTTTGTAACCTCTCAAAAATAACTAATGGACATCTCTACACCGATCTTCGAGACGATATCAAACTTTGTGTTGTATAATGTGAGCCAATAAACCTAGTGCTATGATACTAACTTGTCATGAACCAAAATCTAGTTATGATGGCACCTGCCTTAACCGACATAGACAGTTAAGACAAATAAGAAGCTATAAGGGTAATCTCTAAAAGTGAATAGAGTAAGAGAGAATATAGAAGGTCCAATACAAAAACAAACCAATCAACATAACCATCTAAGAACCTAGAGTCACAGTGTACAAGACACTACAATAGAGTAGTATAACATCTAATGAAAAATAATACAAGTCTCAAATATCCTCAAATAAAAAGAGAGACATAAATAAAAAATAATCCATGATATCTTCTAGACAACAAGAGGCTACCTTAATGATGCTCCTGAGAGAAGTCATTGGAACCTGAATTGGGAAATAAAGTCAGGATAATATAGGCTACCCATCTACACAAAGTGTAGAAAAAGTAAGGGTGAGTACCGCAAATAATAGGTACTTAGCAGCACCTTGACTGATATTAATACAAAGCGATGTCGAGCACTTAATTCCTTAACACACACTAAACCTCCAATAACTATAAACTGCAAGAAGATGATGTACCCAACATAATATCATAATAAAAATTTCAGGGAGAAGGAGAGGATTTAATAAATAAACTTGCAAGAATTAGAAATCAATGATAACTAATCTCAGGCTAATAGATCATCAAAACACCATAAGTAAACTCAATTAGAATCAATCTCAAATAACATAGTCTCACCTTGACCTATCTAGGTTCAAGTTTGACTCAGTTCATGGA
Source organism: Withania somnifera (assembly GCA_039654485.1). Lineage (NCBI taxonomy): Eukaryota > Viridiplantae > Streptophyta > Magnoliopsida > Solanales > Solanaceae > Withania > Withania somnifera. The sequence continues at coordinate 9,410 of JBDJHY010422236.1, read as the reverse complement.
TCATGGGAAAATCCCACTAATCGTGCTACTGACTTATATAAGGAATTCCTTAGCACCCTTCTTAGTCCCTAACATACAAGTCTACCTGTGATGCATTGGGTATATCCAATGATCCAAAGAGTGTACTTGTGAGATGAATTCTAAAATGAATAGGCCAAGTTAAAGGAAAGAATATCTAAATCCAACATTACTCTTTATTATCCATCCAATTGTATCCATCCACCTTTCTCGATTCACAATTAACAATAAGTTTTTCTCAAATAAATTATCATCAACCATAAGCTTTTTCTCAATTCGATCATTCTCAAGACAATAATACCAAGTCCAACAACCTCATCAGTGAATGCCATCTCAGGCCAGTGATACAGTCCAATATGTAGAAAACAAAATATTAATATAAACAATAAGTGAAGACATCTAAATAATCATTTTAAAAGATAATCAATTAGGTAAACTGAAATAGGAAGTCGGATGTAACAAGTAGTGATATTTGAATGACAATAACAAGTATGACCAGCAAGTAAACCAGGTTAGGGATCAAAATTAGGCATATAAAGTATTCACTTATCATGGAAAGTAAAGTCAGCAAATGAGAATAAAAAAGTCAAATACATGCACCAATAAATGGATTTTCTATAGGTACAATGTGATGTCAACCAAGATAATGCATGTCTGTCCTACTGATATTCACCTTCTTCTAGTATCCTGATAGTTAGAAATCACGGGGCCTAGCTAAGCCATGTACTTATACCGGTGCGGTACCAATCCCATAAATCACTGTAATACTAGAACAAACCTTGGCCCTCGCTCTGCATATCATCAATATCCTCATAAAATAGCAATACCAAAGAAAACCTAGACCCTTAATTATATATCATAATCCTCTTTACCTTTTTCTTTCATATAAGTTTTATCATATGTTTCAAAAGCCACATTCCTGTATCGAGAATCTAAAATCTAACAAAAAAATAGGATCCTTTAAATGTAATTTATAGAAAAGGTCACTTTAAATCAAATAAGTCAATGAAGTTCCCCACATGGGAAAACACGTATAATCAACTCACGATTCACTATAAACCTTTATACGAGTGAAATATCAAATAAGTGAATATAATCCTATATGGGTATCTTAAAGTTTAAAAAATATCTCAACTCAATAGAAAAGTCAAACAATCAAGAATTTATAATAATTTTTTTCTTTATTTTAATCCCGCATGCTTGACTCTAGTGTCTGGGTGAATAATCATCACTTCACCCACACAGACACCCCCAATAGTCCTAGTTACTCCGAATTACAAACAACTAATACATAATCACCTCAAACACTCTGTGAAAGAGTTAAGGAACCTCAACCTAACTTAAAATTAAAGAAACTAAATCAAACTTAAGATTTTACCTTTCTCAATGCCTCTGAAGTCACAAGATCTAATCAAATATAGATTAACCATGAAAATATATGAACAATGATACCCATGTTACTTTAAAATTAGGTCAAAAAATTATCCCCAAAAGTCAAAATCGATGTGTACGGATAAATCTAGATTTTTTTAAAAAAAATTTCACCTATGATTTGGGAATCTCAAATATGAATTTTGGTTAAAAATAGTGTATGAATTGACCTTCAAAATCCAAAATATCAATTCTAAGTTTTTCCCAAATGTCTCCAAATTTCAACTTTGGGAAATCAATATTTGATGTTAGAATTATGAAATAATCAGTAGGTAATGAAGAATCAATGATTTTAAAAAGATTACCCAAGAGTTTTATCTCAAAACTCACCTTTAGAAATATTCCAATTTTAGTTTGCAGGTCCACAAATGGAAAATGGGAAATAAAACATTATTTTGGGATTCTTAAATTCTTCCAATTAATGATCTTCACGATCGTGACAATCACCTACGTGATCACGAAGGTCAATAGATAGGCCCACCAATATGTACTAAACGATCTAATTTGGGTTTCATGTGATCATGAAGAAGGAAAACATGCAACCATTTGATTGCGAACTTATCATTTCCGATCACAAAATTCAATTGGGATGTGCACCTGCTGATAGAAACAACAACTGAAACCAAGACCAATACACTCCAATTATACCCTCGGGATTTGTTTGAAATATGGTGCACACAAATCATATATGCTACCTTAATAAATTTTATGTTCAAGACTCAATAAAATCATTGGAATACTGATTCAAGGTCTCCTCAACTTGATATCTACCATGGCTAATTTAAAATGAAATTTTCCATCAAATAACCAAAAAAATGCCCCCCAAATCCTAGAAGATTTCCAAACCTTCTCCTAAGCTGAAAACCACCTCCAAAATTCAATTAAATAAATAGAATTTGAATTCAAGATCTCTAACCTCAAACATTTACTAAAATAAAACTTTGGTCTTAAACATCCACTTTATCTCAGTTAACGATCTAGATTCTCTTTGAAAATATCAAAACTAAAATGAAGGCCTCCTAGAGCGAAATCCATAATCCAGAGCTAATTAAACTGATATAATTCTATCGAAGAACTCAAAACTCCAACTATTGACTAAAGTCAACTATTTTAACATAAAAACCTTCAAAACCAATTGCAAAAGTTTCAACTTTTCACTTTGCTTCTCAAGCTAATTATATAGAAGACCAAATATGATATGAGAAAACTATTGGGAAGGGTAAAATATAATATAATATTGGATATGGAGAAGAAAATCACAAAATACGATAAAATAAAGAACACAAAAATAAAGATAAATGAATAGATATTGAGTTAGAAAAAGAGACCACAAGGAAACCAAATGGTATATTAAACCCTAACTCCTTGCAATAAACTAAAGAGCACCACAATCTTACGAAGACCAAGTTTCTTGAAAACCCAACTTCTCACAAGGTTCGAGCTTACCAAAAGCTTACAATCTCTACCAAAGATATACACACACAATAAGAGTATTTCATAATCCAAAATCATCTAAACCTAAAAAATGTAATAAACTCCTATTTATACTAGCTAGGGAAAAGGAGAAGGTTATCTATTACAAAAGTACCATTAATGAAGTAAGGGCTTTGTTTGGTCATGGATTAGCCTTCTTTGCATGCATAACCCCCTTTTCTTTATAATTATTTTAGTAACCTCAAGTCCCTCCACCATGATATCTTCCAAAGCTTGCGGGCTTTCACATATGAAGCTTTAATGATCTTCAAAGACTTTGTAATCTCAAGCAAGGTGTGTATAGCCTTGAAACTTGTTCTTGAAACTCTTTGAAATAATTTGAATGCGGTGAATATGCTTCACCTGCATTTATTAAATAATCCCCTCTTGCTTAGACCTTCAAGTATTGATTTAGCATGAGCATGGTTGGGTCAAATTTCATCATTATGCACTTTTTAAAAAGAATTTGTCCTCAAATCGAAACCTAGAAAAACCATAGGAAAAAGAAAGAAACAACAAATCCTCATAGCATGAGGGTTAGGGTTAGCATAACAATTTTATCACCATGCCATGGTTACATAAACTTAACATATAACCAAGTATCAAAGTGAAGCACCAAGGTTTTGAAACCCCAACAAACAAGATATACTTGGCTACTTAAAGCACTTTTACAAAGGGGTAAAACAAGAGAACCATTATCTTTAAACAAACACATATGCAAGCATCAATGGCTCTACCGTTAAACAAACACAAATTCCCTTTTGGTGAGTAGCACATATCCTACATGGTTAAGTGAAATGTCATCAACTAAGTCAACCCAAGTCAAGACTTCAGGGAACATTATCTATCCTCAAGATTGGGATTACTTCCAATCTATTACCAAGGATAAATATAAAGGTATCCCCTACACAAGTTGGCATATATATCCCATTTAAGCTCAAAAGTTTAAGTAACAACACCAAATAAAAATTACATAATAGAGAACAAGTGATATTACTTAGTTTACAAAGAAAGCCAACCACAACTTTCATATCAAGCTTTTCATGAAGACCAAAAACCACATTACCAGCAAGGCATGATAAATAACACCAGGGTCAAATGGGAAACAATTGTAAACTATGGACTCAAAGAAACATCTATTTGCACGATTGTTACTCCTACTCACACCTGATTTAATATCGCATACATGAGTATCATCATATACACATAGGTAATACAGAAAGGTATTTCTCAAAACAACTTCATCCTTGATGTCCTCAAATGTAAAATCACCATTGGATTCAATAGGATTAAATAAACCATCAAGATAAGGATGACAAAATAAGAAACAAATGGAAAACACACACCACCTCTCTCTTTATATGAAGATACATAATAACGAAAGGTATAACTCAACACAACTTCATCCAAGATTTACTCAATGGTCAATCATCAAGGTTTGGGATACACTAGGAGGAAGAAGTAAAAAATAAAGAGAAAGGATCATCTTCTCTTTAGACATGATCCTTCACTATAAGTGTACTGTCATCTTCTAGAAAGACATTTCAAACTTTAGAAGGGATGTCTTCAGAAAAGGGTGGGTCTCATAAATATGGTAACCCTATAAAAAGGCTCCCACATCATCATTGCTTCATTACTAGTTATCTCACAAGGATTGATTTTATCACCAATTTCAAACAAGATATTATCATTAAAGAGAGAACTATCAATTAGACAAGGATATTTCAAATGTAAGTTCACTTTCAAAAACACAAATATCATTCCTTGAATAATTTTCAAGCACATAATCTCTATGAGCAGTACTAACATAGGATTCTCAACACATGATAAGCTCAAATAATCACTCCTAGTCATATGTTCAACCTTTTCAACAATATCACTAATCTAAGGCTCATTAAGCATATCACAAATATCCTCAATTAGTGGAATACATTCTAAAGAAAGTTTATCAACACGATCACCACAAGATAATGCACTTTCATTGAGAGTACATGTATTAACACTAGGTAGACATGGAATAGTCTCACAAGAAGGATCAACTCGGTTATCAATAAGATCGACTAGTGTATGAACATAATTCATACTCAAACTAAAATCATGCTTATTCACATTATTTGAAGTTTTGAGATTAGATGTTGTACCTTAAGGCTCATTAGAGAAGATTCTTCTTTACCTTGATGAGTAGCCTCTATTTTTATGTTTTGTTCCTTTTTTGATTATTCCTTTAAGGAGGCTAGTTATTTCCATATTTCCTCAAAGGTAAGTATCTTACAGGGAACTTGGGTTCCTTCACTTGTCATGCTTTTACATGCACAAGAGTCCATTCTAAGAGAAGGACAAAAAGAAAGGTTATATTGGGTTTGTGGCAAATCCCTCACATCACTTCCCATAACCTCTCCTTTCCTCTCTTAAGTTGCACTTCTCACTCCCTTAATCCTAACTATCTTTTCTCTCTCATTTTGCATTTTGGGAGTAGGAAGAATTATCCTTACTTATTGGTCCACAAAGTATTTGGACCAACTCTTTTCTTTTGGGACCCCACAACTAGAAAACCAATTTTTTCCTAAGCACAAGTGACAAAATTCCATGGGAGTCATATCACACTATACCTCATCATAATATCTATTGCAACTAAAGGAAACCATCACACATTTAGTAACCTTTTTCCCATCCAAGACATATGGATAATACTTAGAAACTAGAGGTATACTTAAATATTTTGTGGTAGATGGGGTGAGATAGTTGACATAACAAATCCCCATACTCCATAAATTTCATTTAGGTTGAGAACTTGTCTTCTTGGTTCCACCTTGTAGATTTTTTTATATCCTCTTGGAACAAACTTCAATCTCATTTTCTCATTCAATTATCCTCATGTAAGATGTAGAATGGACTATCTTTTATTTGACACCAACTATAGGCACTCCCTTTGGAGCTTAGAGTTGAATACAAGGACTTATTAAATTCACTCAATACATAACCTTGTAAGGTCTGATCATATTTCTATTCTCAATCAATATAAGTCTCGTGATCATGACTTCCCCAAAAGTTAGGAAGAATAATCTTGGGGAGATAAGAACCCAGTGGATAGCTTTATACTCACCTTGGTTTCAATACCCTAACACTTGTAAATTGGCATTAGAAGTATAAGATGTCATGCCTCCTTGTAACCCCTATATATTTATGCACCTAAAAAGTATACAAACAAAGTTAGTAGTAAGAATTACTCACTGACTCTCTATTTTTCTCACCTTTTAATACCTCACAAATTTGATTCTGTTTGTCTTGAACCTTACTCAATCCAATGGTTTACAAGTATCAATTAAAGCTCAAAATCAAAATGGATCTTTGTTGACACAACTAATAGACAAAAACAAACAAAAAGTACTTGAACCAAGAAAATTATAAATGAAATAAAACAAAAACGGAATTGAACCAAGCAAGTTAAAAATAAAATAAGACCAAAAAATCATAAAAGAGAAATTGGCATGAAAGAAAAGAAATCAGACAAGTAGGGTAATCTACTAACTAAAATCAAGTTATAAAGAAAATAAAGTGAAATTAATTGAAAAAGAAACTAATATCCAATATTTGAATCAAAAAAAATTATTTGGGAAGCATTTGGGTTGAATTACATAAAGAAAATGGTTAAAAATAACTTTACAAATCTTAAAACTAGCTTTAAAATGGAGATGGATGGTCAAGATTGGCTTGGAGCCATCACTGAAGGGGTCTAGAACCACTTTGGGAGTCACTAGAGCTAACTAGAGAGGTGAAAGCCAAGGCTATGAGGTGGTAGCCAGATTTCTGAGGTTGGAGACAACCCAGAGACACAGAAGACATTTAGAGTGAGGTGGAAGACAAAGGAAGATCGACTTGATATAGAAGTTGATCCACTGAGGCTTATGGCGTTTGCGTCACATAGGAGTCGAGGCTACTGTGACTAGCTAGACTATGTAGCCGCTATCTGCATGAGTAAGGAAAAATTGGATATGATGTAGAGAAAATATGTTGGTTTTGAGGTGATGTGGCTGTTGATATTGGTTGTCCATGTTGAGGATTTCCCTTTTATATTTTATTTTCCAAAATGTTTTTAATTTTGTTGGGCCCCACCTTGTCGATTTTGGGACCACAAACACTTTTTCGCAATTCTTTAACTTGAAGTTTGGATAAAATGTACTATTTTATATCCTTCTTCATCAAGAACAAATGAAGAACTCAAAGAACACCTTCAATCTTCAAATTTCTAACACACCTCAAATAAAATCAAAATTAGCTCAAATTTTAGGAGAATCTGTCTGTTGACCTAGAAAACAAACTCCACTAGATTTTAAGCTTCAATTCTACCTCAATCTAAAGACCCATTTTAGAAAACTTTTAGTTTCAAAGCTCAAAACCCTTCAATGGTAACTTCTTCAATTCTTCACAAAGTCCTTCAAAAATTTAGGAGTAGTTTCCTCTCAATCTAGGGAAACACTCCAATACTATTTCTAGCTCAAATCATCCTAAATCTTTAAAACTAATTTTCAATTTGTAAAGGTTCAAAACCATTCAATGGAAACTTCTCCCTACAACCCAAATAACTTTAAATCTTAGATTTAAACTAAAAAATGCTGGGGAATTTTCATGTTCTTGCATTTTTTTCATACTTAGAGCATTCCTATAACTGCCCTGGGTCGCTCTTGACTTGCTGGAGTTGATAGGTTAGGTTCCTGGAAGTTTTATATTTTGATTCCCTTTTTATTACGTCTTTTTGGGTGTACTTGGCTTATACAAGATATATCAGATTTTCATCACTTCCACTGACTTTGGAATATGGATTACATAAAGATTTTACATATAGGTTGTTAAATTTGGACTTTGTTTCCATTCCACCTCTGTTAGAGCATTTTTGAAAACTCTAGCACTGGAACTCAGCGCCATCACGCTGGAGGGGCGCGACCATGCCAAGACCAGTTTTTCTTCCTTTAGTGAGATCGTGCTAAGGAGTAGTGATTGTGATATCACCCAGGGAATCACTTTCAAGGCAATCGCACTAGGAGGGTGTGACTGCACCACCAACTGGAAACCTCTATAAAGTTGTTCCATGAGCTTTTGCTTATTTTTCCTTCTGTTCCATTCAAAATATTTCCCTTTTAAAGCTTAAATTTTGATTAAAAAAGTGTTATATTGTAGTTTTAATTCATAAAAACTTGTTATAATAATTCAACTATCAATTCTATCGGGTAATTCTTTGTTTTCTTAATTATATAAATTTTTTAGGATTATATCTTTCATTTCTACCATTAAGTTGAGCCCTATTTTGTATCATATGATGTATGATCTGTGCTCTACGTGTTGATATAAATATTTCATTTTTCAAGCTATTAGGATTTATGGACCTAAATTTAGTTTGAATTTTGACCTCGCTATTTATATAGAAATGTGGGTCTTTTTTACTTGTATTGGCACTTTTTTTGCTAGCATTGCATGATTCTGAGTTGCATACATGATTTATAGATTTTTAGGCATGCTTGTCGAGGACATCATCGGAATCTAGGTAGGCTATGGTCTACTTTCTTCAGAATGGGTATTAGTGTAGTATATGTATGGTAAAGGGCCAACTCGGGACTGAGATTACTAGTCAGAGTGCAATATGCATATTCTTTCGGCCTATGGCTTACTTAACTGGCTTGTAGCTTAAACTCACCCTAGGGATATATTTCCCTACCACATGTCTGAAGACGACTCTGGAGGAGCAGTAACATGTTTGATGTGTGTTGTTATATGAGAACTATTGACCATAGTGAGGTTGGGAAGGGGATTATACTAGTGATTAGATTTTAGCATCTATCCCCTTGATTGAGACTAGTGGATTTAAAAAAGATTTAGGTACTGTTTATTTTTTATTTTACCTGAGTTGTTATGTGTAAATAGAGCAAGGGTGGCCCTTTGGGCCATAGATAACCAGTTGTGGCTTGCTGTCTTTTAGCATCTGTATGTGTTAATATCATATCCCATCCCTGTGTGAGCCTAGGAGTGGGTTAGATTGGACTCAGCTATGGTGGCTTCATGTTTTCCCTTGTAGGGGTGTATGCTTGGCCCTTGGCAGGTGCACTATGGGCAGTTTGACATATTGGTATGATTACTCAGGGCTCGAGACCATAGTTAGGATAGGAAATGATACACCTTGTGATTAGGGTTTGGTAGCCATCCTATTGATTCTAGTTAGCAACCCTGGACTAAACTAGCCACTGATTGTTTCTAAATGATGGACATGAATTAAATATTTTAAAAGGTAATGGGTGTTGACTAGATAATAATCAGAAAATAATTTCTTATACATATTTATTCCACGACTGTGCTTACGAGTAGTATGGAGCTATTTCCTCACATTATTGAGATTATTTCTCATTATCACCATGATTTATGGACATTGCCTACTTGTCGACAGTCTGGTTGTATTGATATTGGATCTTGCCAACATGGCAGGGTTGAGTTTCCAATAG
>JBDJHY010422130.1:0-17925 GCA_039654485.1 Withania somnifera | reverse complement strand
TATATAGGCTTTGAATGACTTGATTGGATGATGATAGCTTGATGATACTATTGATATCAGGCACGACATGCCTGACTTGAGATCTTTGTCGATTAAGGCTTACTGATACTATTGGTATTAGGCATGAGATGCCAGGCTAGAGATGGGGCACCTTTGGATTTTGTCTGTTTACTGCTTTCCTTTCTTCTTATATTCTTGTTTGCCGTTATTCCTACTCGTTTTACTTATCGGTTGAATAGACCTAGATACAAGGTACACTTCAGTAGGTTATGCCCTATGTTTGACGCTCTTAGTTGATTTTCCATGTTGTTTTGATTTATCTTCCTGTACTATTTCTATTTTCTTTTCTTCTAACCTGATTTACTTACTCATTATTCTTAATTGTATGTGATTAAGCTCGGTCAACGATGATGCCTACTGAGTACCTTGTGTTTTAGTCTCATGCTATGCTTTTATACTATTTTCGTGGTATAGATACTAGTACTAGCCTTTGCAGGAGATGTGATTGTGTTGAGTAGAGAAGCAAGTTACTTTCGTGATCAAGGTAAGATCCATCATTCGGGCTGAGACTGTTCTATAGTTTCTTGGGTTTTTTTTTTCATTATCATGTTCAGGGCATACCTATCGTGTATTTAGCTCCTATTGGAGCAGTTATATATTTTATCCTTTGGATACTCTGATGTAGATAGCTCCATTTTATCATAGTCACCACTCCTGGGTGGAAATGTACCATTGTTGTATATATTTATTTCATTCTACCTTGTATTATTGTATTTACTTCTGGTTATTTGTGATTGGTCCATTTCTTGTAGCTACGTGCCGAGGAGTTTGGTTATTTCTTCTAGACGATGGTAGATGCCATCATGATCTGAGTTTTGGGTCATAAAAAGGTGGTAATTAGGTTATGCATTATAGGAATATGATACTTATTCTTGAGAGTGACCTTGTTCAACTATCGATAATCTATAAACATACAAAGAGAACCATCCTTCTTATGCACGAATAAGACAGGGCACCCCATGGTGATTGGGGTTAATAATCCCATTTCTAAAAGATCTTATAATTTATTTTTTAGATCTTAAAGATAAGTTGGAACCATTCTATGGTGGAGAATATATACGATTTTCATATTATGAAGAAGATAAACCTTGAAGTCAATCTCTAGTCTAGAGGAATACCAGGAATATCCCAGGAAATACTACAAGAAACTCTTTGATCATAGACTGACTGTAGGGTGAAGTCTCTGACTCACAACCCTTAATCCTTAACAGGTGATATATACAATCATAAGAGATCATTTTCCTTGCCTTGAGGTAGGAGATGAAATGACCCTTAGTCATGATAAAATACTTCCCCACTAAAAAATAGACTAACTCAGAAATAAAAACTTGACTATTCTTGTTTTGCAGTTAACCGAGGCATAACAAGAGTGAAATGAATCCATGCCGAGTATGATGTCAAAATATACCTTACCTAACTATATCAAATTACAGAGGTGAATTTTCTAAGAATAAAAAGTGGGTAATTTCTGTAGTCCCTTTCTATAATAAAAAAATTACCAACCAGAGTCAAAATTGAAAATGGATTGGCGAGTTGGTGAGGACTAACCCCAATCTTATAAAAAACATATGGTGTAAAAAACAACAAAGTATCCCCCAAACCTGATAAAATATAACAATCTAGGGAGACTTGCTACATACTAATAAAGACATCAGGCAAGTCCTCTTGAGCCTAGCGGACCCAAGTGCATATAACCTATTATGGAACTTGCCACCACTAGTACCCAAATTAGAACCTTTATGAGTAAGGTAGGTTATAGGAGTTGTTGATACTAATGACTGAGATTTGTCGAATTATGATTCCCTAATCTGGAAAGTGGACACTCCCTCAACCTGTGACCCAGCTGGCTATAGCTATAAACTTTTTTGGTCTGCTAACCATCTCCCTGGGTGATTCTTCTCACAATAATTTCAAGAGGGAAAAGAGAAAACAATAATCGGTGCACTACCCTGAGACGTAGTCATAGAGGGCTAAAATTTCTAAAGTTGATGGGGGTATAGGTTCTGCAGTTGGTGAACTAGATGAAGACAGAGCTGGTGTTGAATACTTTCACTGAGAACAAGACTTGTTTGGTGCGAACTTGATTCTGGATGATTAAATCTTTCACTCTTGGTGTGCCTTTCCCTCTCCTTAGTCTTTTCCTTTTCCATCTATTGTGCATAGGTGATGTGATGGTGTTTTACGTCACATTGTACACTTAAAACCCTGAAAATAGATCATGTTCTTGAGTAATAACTGTGTACTTTAATGCTTTTTGTTTAGTATTTATAGGGTTTATCCAACAGGTGGAAGTTGCAGCAAATGCGCTTAAAAAGGCAGTTTTTATGTAATAATAAGACGACTCGCCTACACTGAAATGAAATGTTTGACCCAATTACCTAATGAAAAGCTCACTAGATAAGGACCAAGAAGCAGGTGGCCCAACAGACGTCTTGTCTACTGGGAGACGGTTCGCACAACTAGAACTACCTAATAGGAAACTCACTAGATAAAGGAGGTGACAGATGGAAAACAGAAGGCCTGTCAGTCACCAGGCAATTCGCCTGAAATACCACCTAACCTAATGAAGGCCCATCCTAAGTTTCTCTTGCTACACTTATACCCATGCTCTATAAATTGCACAATTAGGATAGTTTTTAGAGGAGAGACCAACACTTAAAATTACATAGAATATAAGACTACATTACTTACTTTTTTTACACAATTATTTTTGGAGACTTGAGAATCCAATGTTTAATACCCTTACTCTTTGAAGAATACAAGTGTTGAGTTCTTTTGGTTATGATTATACAATCAGTTAGATATTTACATCTACAGTATGCTACTCATTATGTTACGTTTTATCTGTTGTAGTATGAAATTAATTATAGGCTAAACTCCAACCCTAGGGTTGTGGGATCCATGGGTTAAACTACATTAGGGTTTTAATCTACATGAGTTGTTGCATCTATTCCATCACATGAACATAATCTCTGCATAATAAAACACTTGTAGTGATTGCAAACACTAGAAATTCCTAGGTTTAACTAGCACTAATCGTGTGGATAAAACTAGGAGTTGAGATTATGCTAAGAAATTTGGGGTGTTAACCTTTGTCTAATGATTGTTGTTGACACTATAGTAATTATCTTGAGTTATTATAAAACATACAATGCTCACATTCACAGCCCTAACCCGATGTAAAAGAGGTTTATTTAGGTTCACAGGTTGGAAAACACTTGAGTAAATAGTATTGTATGGGTACGTAACTCTATGTTTAGGAAGGACTATGCAACTTTGTAAAGATTACAATCCGAAGTATGGTTGAACCTTGGTGAACATTAGCCTAGGTTAACAATACACTTTATTAAATTGGCAGTTATTGAACACAACATGAATATTGAAACAACACAAATCCCCGTTATTACTTTTCGTTTATTGCTAAAAACAAGCACTAACTATTAGATACTATTGTTGGGCGTATATCTAACACCCTATTCCCTGTGGGATAGATCCCAACCTTAGTTGGGTTCTATATTTGACAACAGACTGCTTATGCTTCACAAGGAAGTGTATTTTTATTGTTATAAAATTTTGGAACCGTTTCTTGGGAATACTATTTTCAGTGAAGTATAATTATATTAACTACAGTTAAGTTTATTTTTAGTTGTCAAGTTTGTACTGTTTTTTGTATACTGCAAGACACAGGTAGTGCATTCCCAAAACTTGAAGTAAAAAAGAACCTTTATTTCCATTAGATCCCGAGATATCCATAACCTTTGTTAGAATTAATAGACAGGATAATGTAACCCTACTTGAACTTGTAAAGCACCCTGTAGAGGAACAACTCGCAAGATGTCCAGATACACCTCAGGCCTCAACCTTAGAGACATCACGAAGTGTATGTGGATGATGATAAGGTAGACCTTAATTGAGATAGGTAAACAGGGCAATCATACTACCCCCACTAGCCCTAGGTAGCAAATGTAGTAGCACCAGCACAATGATACAACTGCTTACTATGAAGGTCTGTTCTGAGGAATAGGTAGTGAGGACCTGGACTTACACTTGAAAAACTTTCAGTGATCTTCAAGTCTTATTACAACTTGCATGGAGTCAGCTAGTCGGTAAGCTACTATGTGGCTCGACGATTTACCTCTTGATTCTATCATAAATTGCACAGAATTGAAAGAGGCTTTCCTAGAAAGGTTTTTTCCTTCGTACAAAATTCATGTGCTATGGGATGAGATAACCAACTTTTGCAACGGAATAATGAAGATCTTTATGAGGTGTGATTGCACTTTAATAAGAAGAAAGCACAAGGCCCCACACATGGGCTTGAAGAGAAGTATCTGAAGGAAATATTTTATCGTGCACTAAATGCTCCTTCAAAACTAGTTGTGCATGGAATTAATGGTGGATCCTATATGTCGCGCACCTATGATCAAGTGTCCCAAGAGTTGGATACAGTAATGAAAAATACAAGGATTGGCACACCAGAGAGTCTAAAATATCAGGTGGGGCCATGCATGATGTCACGACAACTGAGAAATTTCGTAGAAAAGAGGAGAGAGACCAAGACATGGTACACTTAAAGGCACATATTGATCTGATGTCTAAGAAACTACTCCGGGGACACTATGATAGGCTTAAAGTGGTCAAGTATTATGAGAAAGGACCTTGCGATGTAAATGATTTTGACTCGGATTAAGAGGCTAAGTACCTATAAAATCAGAGGGGTTCCAAAAGGGACCCAAGGTCGGACCTACAACCGTGAATACTTGAATGAAAAAAAAAGCCTACCAATACCATGAATAGAGCAGTTGGAAAGATAGGGAGGTGTTCAACAAACACTGGAAAGGAATTTATGTTCCACAGAAATAACACGAGCGGGAGGCGAACACTTTAAAAATTAAGGACATGTTGGGAAAGGTGCTAACAAAATTTTAGTCGTATGATGAGAGTCTTGAATCCATCAACACCAAGGTTTCAAACATTGATCAAAGGGTTGATTCTAATTTGGCTTCGATCCAACACTTGGAATTTTAGATGGGGCTACTTTTTATATCACTAAATCAGCGTAGAGTTGGAAAAATGCCCAACGATACTGTGCAAAGTCCAAATAAGGACAAATTCTGAGAACTTTGAGATAACCCTCATTCCGTGACATTAAATGAAGCGCTATTAGGAGGCAACCCAAAATTTCTATCCCTTCTTATCTAAATTTGTTTTTTTTCTTTTTAGTAAATTGTTCTCACATTTTTAAATGTTTTGAGGTTCCATTTTATGATCACACATGCTACGGGGTTTTAATTCATAAAAGGCAGAGTTGATAGAAAAACTACCCAGTAAGATGAAACCCTAGGAGGCGCGTTTGGATGTAGACGAATCACCCAAGGCCATCGTCTAACCAGAACCTCATGGATAGACATGGCCCCCTATATAGTCGAGTAGATGAACCGTCAATTAATAGATTATTTTCCTACTTAACTTTCTAAGGCTTCAACTTAAGTAAGTGGGTTGGCCCTTTAAAAATAGGTACCGAACCCAAGTTGGAAAAAAGGCTATTTAAACCATGACCAATCATTTTCCTCCACTTTTGCAACAACAGACTCCTCACTTTCACACCATTGACCCCTCCTTAACACAGCTACACTCCTTTATCTTCCACTACTAATTTCTCAGCTATAAATTGGCTTATTCTTGATAGTCTATTTCACACAAAAATTAGAAGACTGTACTTAGCTATTAACCTAGGGCATATTTTTTCTTCAATGTTTTCAAGTTTTATCAAGTTTAGCACCATTAATCTTGTAAGTACAACTCTTAGAAACTCATTACTATCTGATTTTGAGCTTGGGTGGGTAACTCTTCAGTACCCACCACCTAATGGTGATGATATTTATTATTGCACTTCTTCTCCACACTACTTGTGCTCTATAGGGTCTTGTTTTATTATTGTTTAAGCAATTAAAATGCTTGGTTGATTGGTCAAAATGCTTAGTGAAATTAGTGAAAGTGGTATTGATTGGATTTTTGAAAAATAGAAGTTGGTGCCTGAGCAGACGTTTGGTCAGGCGGAACGTCTCCTAGGAGATGAAACGCTTGGCTGTATCGCCTATTTAAAACCCAACTATTTAGGACTTTTAATTTCTCTCCAGGTAAGATGAAGCCTTAGACGAACCACCTCTTTAGAGACGGTTCATCTTTTCCATCATCCAAAACAGGCGAGTGGTTAGGTGAATCGTCATTCCCAAGATGGTTCGCTCAATCCTCTTGCCTGACCATAATTTTTTATACATATGTATGTTTTCATAATTTGTTTTATAACGTCTGTCATCTATCCAGGTACTCATGGTTCCTAAAATACCCAAAAAAACCTTTCTAGCTTCCACACCATCTATACCTACAAAATTAGTGACTTCCTCATCTATTTAGGAGTCTAGATACTTGTCTCGAAGTTCATCCAAGGCTAGTACCAGCAGCAGTAGCAACACCCAAAGCGCAATCCCCACACCGGCTGAAACTCTTATTGATCTATTGCGGGGGACATTTTCCAAGTGATTAAAAGAAAAAATCTAGAGTTTTGTGACATGTCTCAGTGGTAAATAACTAGGTCTAATAAAAAAAATTCTCAGGGGCTATTCACTAATACCAAAGGCCAATATTGGCGGAGCATCATGGAAGAGGTTTAAATAGTAACTGATCATTTGCCCGACTATCTAGACATACAGAGTCTTATGAAACTACAGGATGGAGTGGATGAATAAACCACCAAGCCAGTATTATCCAACCCTAGTGCGTGAATTATATTTGAACTACAAGGCCACAATATTATCCAACCCTAGTCCGTGAATTCTATGTGAACTACAAGGCCACATTGCATCGTATCAATCCTAAGGGACAGAAGGATTCTACTTTTGGGGTCTTGGACACTATCAATATTTGATGAGTTCCCATTCATATCTCAGCCAAGACCTACAAACGATTCTTATTTTTTCAAAACTACATTGCTCCTACCGGCCATCCTGACTATGTTTATAGGTATGAAAAAAGAAAGACCCATAACGACTGGCTCACATGGATCCTAACTGATATGGAGCTAGCTGGCTATGAAATCCCTGCCTCCCTATCAAAGCTACATCACTTAGCTTCATTGCCAAATTCTGGTAGGTTGTGGCCCAAATGCCAATTGAGCCAATGCGGGTGGACTAATTGACTGATAAAGATGTGGTGTTCATCACTTTCCTTGTTTTGGAGTACAAGCTAAACTTTGGCCGCTTGATAGCCAAAGATATTCAGATGTACACTACATGTGAAGGTACGACCTACTCTTATCCTTGTCTAATTTTGAGTTGTGCCAGTCGACCAAGCTACACATCCTGTCGGGCATTGATGCCCTAAAGACTTATGATATTGAAAGTTTGAAAGATATTTCTAAGCTATAGGTAAAGAATCCCAAATATGCTACCACATTTCTACTAGAAAAGAATCAAAAGGCCCAATGGGCACTGATACGAATGATGCTTCCTTTTCCCCTCCTGAACACAGAGACTCTAGCACCTACAAACCAAAGGGACTACCCCCAACCAATCTTCTAGTTATCTTACACCTTATATGTTTGACTTCACCCCGAACAACTTTGCACGACTAGTTAGAAGTATGAAGCAAAATAAAACCCAGTTGGAGGTGCTATCTGTGGAAATGGAGCTGCTGATAGATCACAAGATCAAGAAGTCTTTTGAGATATATGAAACTATGTAGGCTGAGATTGATAACATGGAGGACTGGATGAATAAGTGCCTTAGCCTTATGAGCCCAATTGAATGGGCTCGATATCAGGTTGAGCTGAAACAACTGCATGCTGATACTGCTTTGTAGCAGGATCAACATCCTATTAGCCCACCGCCGGCAGACCCCATTGTGTCTGATGATGAGTATCATATTTTGAGCTTGACAGAGATGCATTATAAAGTTAAGGCAGTCATGGAAGGGGGTGATAAGCAGGAGGAGTAAGGAAAGAAAAATAAGAAAAAGAGGAAGCAAGGTAGAAGCCAGGGGAGAATGACTTAGAGAAGGATCTTCAGGCCTCTAAGGAGATTTTTGTGCTCTATGGAGATCATAGACGAGTACAAGCAGTGGGTGCTTCTGCTATAACTATGCCGGCTGAGATTGAGCATCTCAGCAGGGTGTCTACCGCTAGTGCAGAGCCACAAAAAGCCACTTCAGAAGATGAAGCCTAAGTCGTGATGCCATGGTACACTTTCTCTTTCTATTTCTCACCTCGCTATCATTTATACATTCGGTACAATGCACCATTTTTATGTATGAGGGGGTGTACACTTGTGTTTGTTTTTGTTTCATTATTAGTGTTGTAATTCGCCTAAAGGTTTTTGTTGCCAGATTCTTTTCCCATTAGGAATGCTATTTAGTAGAACTGGCATGATTAGGTTTATTTTGTTGTACTTATTTCTATGTACTTCATTAAACATCAAGCTCCTTTTGTATATAAACACTTTTAGTGTATCTTATTCTATGTTGTGTTACATTAAGGGTGTTATGTTAGATTGCATTTGTATCTCTCTGTACCATCTGCTTAACAAGTTTGAATTGAGAAAAAGTACATACTTGAAAAAGTAGGAGAGGAATTTTGTGTAATCTATTGTGTATATGATATCTAGAGCTTACCAGGTTCATCTTGTAACTAAGTTGAAAGTAAATTGATATGAAAATGATCCTAGGCCTTCTTTGATAAGTCACTAAAGCCTCAAAAGAGTCACCAAGAAAGTAAGGAATTCCTAAGTTGAACCCTTTATGTCTACTAAAACTAAATTATTTAAGCACCTTCGTAAAAAGAAGAATGAATGGAAAAGGTTATTGTATGTCCCTGATTCCCTATTGAATATTATGAACTTAGACATGGGCATTGTAACCCAAGTCTACGGTGGCTAGGTAGAAAACACCACAAAACAACATGTGGTAATCAATCTATCTTAGCCCCTACAAAAGAAAGGTATTTAGCAGTTTAATCAAAAGGGGAAGAATTAATATTGTACAAAAGAAAAAGAGGGACTCAAGGGCAAGTGTTAAAGAAAAGAATATTATAAAGGAAAAATTTTGGAAGAAGAAAATGAGGGTAATGGAATAAATTGAGTCAGTCACTAAGTTCCCAAATCATACCCTATCAAGACTCAAACCAACATTATAAGCCAAACAAAGTACTGACTAGATTCATGTCATCTTACTGAATGCTAAGTTGTAATTGATAAGGACAAGCCTATGACTATTGTGTATATAATTTGATTTCTTTTTTAGCATGAGAGGCTATCCTCCCAGTCCCAATAGTCTGTCGAATTTCATTATGTGTGGGACTTCTTTGTTGCGAGAGCAATTTTATACTCTAATCAATGTTGAATGAGTTACTGCAATGGACTAGGGTATACTAGCTTGCAAAAGGTCTTTCAATGTGTCACTTAAAAAAAGAATCGCAGTGTAGGATTGGATGCAGTTAGCCGATATGATATAGTGCCCAATAAATGTTTATGCTGAGATAAATTATGTACAAATGGTGTTTTTAAGTGTTTGATGTGTACTATTTCTATTTCTGTTGTTCCTCGAGGACAAATAACTGTTTTAGGTTATGGGTGTTGATGTGATGGTATTTTACACTATATTGTGCACTTAAAACCCCAAAAATAGTGCATTTTCTTGAGTAAAAATGGTGTGTTTTAATGATTTTTGTTGAGTATTTACAGGGCTTGGCCAATAGTAGTAAGTATACAACAAATGCGCTGATAAGAGCAGTTTTTATGTAATAATGAGATGACTCACCTACACTCTGATGAAACATCTGACCCAATCTCCTAATGGAAAGCTCACTATATAAGGTCCAACAAGAAGGCATCCTAGTCGACGTCTCATCTACTGGGAGACAGTTTGTCCAACTGGAACCGCCTAATAGAAAACTCACTGGATAAAGGAGGTGAAAAGATGGAAGAACAAAAGGTTCATCTGTCAAGAGGAGATTTTCTTGAAGTGTCGCCCAAACTGACGAAGGTCCAACCCAAGTTTCAATTGCTGTACTTACACCCATGCTCTATTAATAACATAATTAGCATAGTTTTCAAAGGAGAGACCAACACTTAAAATTACATAGAGTACAAGACTACAATACTTACTTTTTTTGCATAATTATATTTGGAGATTTGAAAATCTAGTGTTTAATACCCTTAATCTTTGAAGAATATACGTGTTGATTTCTTTTGATTATTATTTTACAGTGAGTTGACCATTTACATCTGTGGTATGTTACTCATTATGTTACGATTTTCTGTTGTAGTATGCTATTAATTTTGGGCTAAACCCCAACCATAGGATTATGGGATCCATGGGTTAAACTGTATTAGGGTTATAATCTACAGAGTTATTGCATCTATTCCATCGTATGAAAACAAATCTCTATATAATAAAATTTTTTAGTGGTTACAAACACTAGAACATGCCTAGTTTTAACTAGCACTAACCCTATGGATAAAACTAGGTATTGGGATTATGCTAAGAAATTTGTGGAATTAACCCTTATCTAATGGTTACTGTTGTAACTAGAGTAATCGTCTTGAGCTATTATGATACACACAATACACTCGTTCAGCCCTAACTCGATGTAAAAGAGGTTTACTTAGGAGCACAGGATAGAAAAACACTTGAGTAAATAGCATTGTATGTGTACGTAACTGTACGTGTAGGAAGGACTATGTAACTCTGTAAAGATTACAATTGGAACTGTGGTTGAACCTTGGTGAACATGAACCTAGGTTAATAATAAACTTGATTCAATCAAATATTATTGACCACAACAAGGAATATTTCAAGAACACAAATTCCCCTTATTACTTTCTTTTTATTGCTGGAAACAAGCACTAACTGTTAGATATTATTGATGGGAATATATCCCACACCCTATTCCCTATGGTATCTACCCCAACCTTAGTTAGGTTCTATATTTTACAACTGACCGCTTACACTTCTAAGGGAAGTGTGGTTTGGGTATTATCAATAGGCCATAAGTTTTAAGATATTCATATCTCGAATGAACATAGCCTTATTATAATCTTTCGTCACCAAGTTATTGATGCCATGAATATATTTTCTCATCCTAGACCTAGGATAAACAGCCATCTTATGAGCATATTTAGATAGTTACATGAACCTAAGACCTTGCCTGAGGTTCAAAAACTCCTCTTTCTTCACTTTCCTCATCTCCCTGGAAAAGAACCTATTCAGAAAATCCTCAACAAAATCTCCTAAGTAAATGGAAAAGCACATTCACCCTTACAATCCCTCAACTTGTTGAACCATAGGTGAGCCACATCCTTGAGCTAGTAGGATACTAGCTCAACCCTATCTGCCCCTCTAATATGCATTACATCAAAGTTTTTCACATTCTAATTAAGAAATTTTTTGGGTTCCTCAGCTACTTTAATACCAGTGAACTCACGTAAATTTATTATGACGAAGTCATAAGATCTAGAGGAAATATGACCCCATCTTACGATTGTAGGAGTGAAAACTTGTTGATCTTGGTAGTGATTGACTGAGCAAACTATTGAATAACATTAAAAAATTCTACTGTGATTCCTTGATCAGGTTCAGCGGATGGAGTAAGCTAGGTCGCATACCTGTCCATACTATCAGATTGTTTGTAAAGAGACATGTTCAATAAATCTTAAAGGGTAGAGCATGAATTAGAGGAATTTTTTAAGTCAGACTCCAATGTATGAAAGAATAAAAGAAAGACGAGCGACTTTTTATTAAATGTTCAATAGACTCTCTATATAAGTATAGTATGCTACACACCCATAAAAGAGACTCTATAAATGTGGATTCAGATACCCTTGGGATAGTTGAACCTTGGGTCTTGATACAAAGTTTTTCACACTTTGAATCTTTACCCTAGACAGACACTATTGTAGGGGCCCACAAGTTAGCCTAAGCCAACTCTTGGTACCTACATATGGCTAGTGACTAAAAACAAACATCGAAATCATAAATGTGTTAAAACAATAGTAGGAATATTTATAATAAGAGAAATCTATTGAACCTCAAAGACTGGTGTTCAACAACATAAATAAGAAGTTTTACTCAACATAGTATGACTCACTATCTGAAGCCTCTACTAACTCTAATTGAGTTATTGAGACAAATCCCAAGATAACACTCTAAATGCTAGAACTTATCTTGGTCCTCGAATATATGAGAACTCACCAATCTAGATAACAAAAATATTGAGCTAAACTCTTAAAGGATGAGGAAGACATGTCTCTACATTTTCATTAAATAATGCAGCACGAAATGTGGTCAATACATTCGATATACTAGTATGAGCGATATATAAAATTGAGTAAAAGTATGATGAACTTTAAAGAATAAAAGTAAATTTGTGATAAACATTGAAGTTCATATTATAAGTCTCAAAGACCTTGGAAATAACCCAAAAAAAACCTACTACAATTTGAAACTCATAGTTTTCACATCAAGATCCTAAAATATGATACATAAGTCATAATCGCTTGGGCCTATGAATTTCTAAAGTCATAAATCATGCAGTGGGAGTCTTCTTTAATTGATATAAATCGTGATATGAGTAACATCGAGATCAGTTTCATAAACCCACACTAAAATATGTTTATCTAACTTTCCACAGTTAGAACTATCCTATAAGCTTGATCCTTAACTAGGCCTTAAAGTAAACTTGTGTTGGCTACATAGTTTGTGAGACTTGAGCATCACCCTTTACTAACAAATAAAATTTCAAATCCTCTTGTTGCTTATTAATTCTCTAAAAATTCACTATGTTCATATTCTATAAAAATTTTTATAAAAGGGACATATCTAGATGCCTTAAGTCTAAATAAAAAAGACTTGGGTCTCCATAATTCATATTATGTTTCAACATTCTAAAATCCTTGAATTTATAAAGTTTCTAGTTAACAAGTTCATATTAATGATATAAGAGGGTTTCAAAGGTTTGTTAACTATATTTCTATCTAAAGTCCCAATTCTTGCATGTCTAAGAAAAAAAAATCATTCGAAATAGAAAAAAAATCAAAAAAATTAGAATATAATATATATAAAACAATCATCTTTGAGCATAATCAACGTAAGTGAATCGATGGAATAATTTCAACAAGATCATTTCTCATAACTTGGGTTCGAATCCGAGATTAAAACTTTGAAGAATTTTGCTTAAAGGGAGTGTTTTGAGCATAAAGGTGAAAGGACCTTCACAAAATACCCACACACTTAGAATAGAGAGGATTTTCATAAGAAAAACCTGATGGAAAAGGCTAGGATTTTGTTTATTTTAAGTAGAACCCTAAGCATACTGTTAATCTTTTCTTATCTTTTCCCTCTATTGTACTTCTTTCTATGTGGTTAAAGAATAGAGAAAATGGGGTTTAGACTATATATACTACATGTTGAAGGAGTTTAAATGGGATGGAAATATTTATTAAATTCTAAGGAAAAGAATAAATTTCCCCTAGAATAACTAGGGTGAAAATTCAACACAGGTCACTACGAGTCGACTCATGATTCATGGAGGGGAGTCACAAATCGTAAGAGTGATGGTCCTGAACTTTGGTTAACTGAAATTCGACATTGTTCTCCCACGAGTCCTCACTGTGACTCATGAATTCTACTTAAAAGTCATAACGGACTCACTATCTTTTAGGATAGGCTACAGGAAATCTGACACCATGTGCCCACGAGTTCATGCCATGACTTATGAATCAATACCACTCTAGTCATGAATGTTTTGTGTCCATAGAGTTAGAAGATTTTTCTAGAACATAAAAATTGAAAAATTTCTTTCTAGGCTCAAAATATTTGATAAATGAGCTTGTGACATCCTCCCACAAGTCGTGACTCAAATCTTTACTACCTGGGAAGGAAACCGTTTATGGTTTTAAATTTCTAAGATGATATTTTTTTCTTTCTGGGATAGAACATGCATGGGATATTACATACCCATTATCTATACTTTAATATTGAGTGCAAAAAGTCAATTAAAAGTCAACCACAAACCCTCGAGGTAAAAAACATAATTTAATTACAACTATATGTTATTCATAACTTCGTAGGGTCTAAATATGAAATTTCATCAAAATCTTAGTTGAAATCGTCCTCAAAACACCACTTTCAAGTTTAGGATAAAAATCCAAAAATTTCAATTTTATACCCAATATTTGAAGATAAAATCATAATGATTATTGGAGATTGTGCAAAAATGGCATAGAAATCTTACCCATAGATCACGGAACATTGTTATGAAGTTTGCTTGAAATGGTTTAAGATGGATCTTTAATTCTAAACCTTTATCTTGGATTACCCAAAATTCAAGGTAAAAATATCAGGGGGATACATGAATTTAAAGGTTTGAAAACTATCCCTTTCCAAGATGATGAAAAAGAACCAAATATCACCCAAATCAAAGCCCAGAGCTCCAACAATGGAGCAAAGAAGTTACCAAATGAGGAAGGACACATGATTTTAAGTCATTAGTACCCATAGTGCTATCACTCTCAATTCGCATGATCATTCTGAAGAAAGGTCATTCTTCATTGATAACTGTGCTCATGAAAACCATTCCTCAACACTAATGGTGTTGTCCCAATGCTAACGACAGTTGCACCAGATACCAAAAAAAATAATTTCTAAACAAAAATTTAGTACCCAAAACTCATCTGAAACACCTCGAATATGAGAGAATGGTTGAAATCAATTGTAAAACATATTCCAAAATCAACGGATTCATTAAATCAACGATATGGGATCTCCTTAAACGAATACCCATTATGGTCAACTCTAGGCCAATAATCCTACCAAAAGGTCAAAATAGTCCCGGACCTTGAAAAATAACTTAAATCTTTTCCTAGCCCCAAAATTACCTTCCAAAACTAATGAAATCAATGGATTTCAAATTTAAGCACTCTTACTTTAAATGTTGACCCAAGGCAAACATTGAACTTAAACTTCAAAGCTATACTATCTAAATTCATAAAATCACATCAAAATCCCCATCTTTCAAATTAAAGGTCTCCCTAGACCGAAATTCCATTTGAAGCCTAAGAACTTTAAATTTTACAAAAATTAACCATATCAACCTTAAATTCTTCAAAACCCAAGACCTCTTAAGATATTTAATCTACCATTCCAATTCACCGATCAAACACACCAATAAACCAGGTATGCTAAAAACACACCACAATAAAGGGTAAGATTGTAAATTCACATAGATTCAAAAATACCTAAAGGGTCACTTACATTATCCACAACAAAAATCCATGTTTCTCCTCAAACATAAAACAAGAAAGAAATACTAAATCTACCAAGGACCTGAGGATACAAGTTCCAAAGTTGGTTTTCGTTTCTCATAAGTGAACTCCATATGATAATACCTCTAAGACACACTATAAAATTGAAATTGTGAATCAAAATTTAGAATTTTGTACCTTCGAAATGACCAAGACATAAAAAAGTGATTTTACTAATCACAACTGAACTAGAACTACCTAAACCATAGGACACCTATTAGAATGGACTTCTTTCATCATCAGAACAAAAAAAGTAGAAAATTATAAGCCAAAACTTAATATGAACCCAAAGGTTCACTACCATTCACCCATTAGGTGCAAAAACCACAAGTGACTTACTTGTAATGGATACATCACTTACCATTATTCGTTTACAAACCTTAAGTTGTAAGAACCTAATCCTAAATTAATTCATAATCATCAAACGAGAACCCAACTAGACTAGCCACAATTACCCTAAACTGTGAAGATCAATTAATCAACTAGTGAACAATATCAACACAAAACTACTTATAATTCTTTCTTAATGTTGTTATGGTGACCCTTTACTCTTTCAACCCTTCCTATACCTTATGATTGTATGGGTGATGAAAAATACTCCTTAGATACTCATTACCCATCCTCTAGAACCTAAAACTTCAAATCTATTGACCATCAATCTAGTAGTGAACGGCTCAGACCAACTCTACTCAGACACTCATCGACTTTTAGAATTAAATGTAAACCAAATTATTCTCTATAAGAAAATTAAAAGGGTTCTTCATACAAATAAACCATTACTCAGTGTGTATATCTAACTAATTTGAAACACAGGACCAGCCAGTACCCAAGTAAATGAGCAACTTGGATGAACCACTATAAAGGAAAAAATATCAAAATTATCTCTACTAGGAGATTAACTTATCACCACGGTTATAATGATGCACCCTTATCCCAATATGGATGTAGGCTCCTTATGAATCATATGTCCCTAGTCAATCGAACTTCTAAAAATTGATTCCCGTAAAGATATCTGTCGAGCCATGATTATCTATGGATAAAAGTCATTTGTTTATCCAAACTCATTGAGCTATCCAATTTGTAGAACTGAAGGGCCAAGATACCTATTACCACCCTTTTATTATAACATTCTGACCTAAGATACACCCACACTATTATATTTGAACAAACTTCCCAATGAATTTTATGGATGAACTAAAATCAAATGAAATATTTAGATTTTGGAAGTTCACCAAACAAAACCCCAATTGAATCACCTAAACACCACACAATGATGACGTAACCCCACTAGTGAAGGTGAAATGAAAGGAGAATCCTCTGACTATCCTATTGGAGTTCAAACATCCTTTCTAATCATTAAAATTAAATCTCTTTAGAAATCTCATATTCTTCTTTGCTATCAGTGGCAACTAAACATCTACTAGTAGAGATAATTAAAATGGTGCGAAGTATAGACTGTAAACATTCATATCAAACTCTACATGTGATCAAGGCTAAACCAGTAGATTTAATAATAATCCATAATACCCCTAAAAAAATAGTAAGAGTTTTTGTTAGTCCCAATCATCAAAAGACAATAAAATTAATCGCACCAGTTTTCAAAGTGTAGAAGTAATTTGAAGTTGAACTAATCATTAGTGAATGCATAATACAGGAACCCCAATGATGAGTGGCCAAAACACCACTCATTACATCAAAATGCATAGTTAAAATGCGTGTTTTCGGCATCATTATGTTCATTTCTGACATTGGTTTGGAAAGTATTTCAGGTGAATGCATATATTTTGGAATGACCAAGTAAACAAAAGTTGGAACACTGAATTAGAAGAAATAAAGGCCGAAGATCTAATATAAGAAAAGTGCCAAAAATAGCAGACCGCCGTCCCTAAAGGTGGTCACCACCAAACATGATGAACCGCCGTCATTGACGGCGATCACCGCCATTCCTCCTAGTGATGATGTCGAAGCCACTGTCAAGAAGGGTAACCAACCAAAGACAAATGGCGAACTGTGTCCCGGACGACGGTCACTTAAACTAACCACTATAGCGGAAAGTTGAGGCTCATAAAATGCATTTATTCAGATACATCAGAATATATATATAAAAACGGACATAGAAAATCAAAGAGGAAGAAAAGAGGAGATTGGGTCTTAGGTTTTTTCACACTTCAAGAGAGGGCACAACACCACCACTACACTTTTGGGGTGAAGATCTGGATAACACCATTGATGTATTTTTACCCATTTCTTCTCCTCTTTCTTTGTATTGAATATTTATAAAGTGTAGTTGGTCTTTCTTGAATGAATATTGAATATAGAGATTTCCAAATCTATTCAAGATTGTTGGGCTTTAGTTCTATCTATTGCTTTTATATAAATTTTTTACTTGTTTGTTCATATTTGGGTTTGATAGATCTAAATGATTGTGAGTTTAGTGTATGACAAAGGGAGTAGCTAACCCTAGGTAATGTCCATTTATCCTTGCTTGACTTGAGAAAGCTAGTTAGGATTG
>JBDJHY010422023.1:5369-17926 GCA_039654485.1 Withania somnifera | reverse complement strand
GGTTGGGGCGGGGGAATTTTAGGGAATAGAAAGAAGGATGGGGGAATGTTTACTGAAGGCAGGGATTAGGGTATGAGGCGAGTCAAATGGGTTAGGGGTGGGTCAAATGGGTCAATTTAGAAAATGGATTTTTCCATCCAATTGAGGGTATGTATGTTAGTTAACAGTAAGGGTATTTTTGTTCTGAATTTTTAATGAAGAATAAAGTTAACTCATTTTCTAAAGTAGAGGGGTAAATTTGACCCTTTTTCCAAATTTATATGATATTTGGTTGATGTTATAAATATTCTTATATTACAACTAAATATAATATTAATTTTATTACATATTTAATTTTGAGATATCTCTCCTGATTCTATTAAAATTTAAATTATCTCATTTCAATTTTCATGTACGGTAAATTAGTCCAAAGATTATACTTTGCAAGAATTTTAAAAATGAAAAACTTCAGTCCAATATTAAGGCTTCATTTGTTACAATTATTTAATTACATTTTGTACCCACATACATTTATATTTTGACATACATATACAAATATCTCCCGCCTTATATTTGTATATATATGTCAAAATTAATTGTATATTGTATGCCGATGTCATATAATATAAATTGCATTTGTATATATGTGCTGAAATACAAATATAACGGTGTAGTTAGTCACGATTTATTCCACGTAGCCACGACTTTGCATGTAACTAAAAAAAGAGTTTTTTGTAAATAATATTACGGTGGCTGTGGTTTATAACTATTTAAAATTATAATTAAGAATTGTAATTGAATACTGATGTTTGTCATGGAACATAATTTCCTCTTTTAACGTAGACACACCCCTTAAAAAAAATACTCAGAAATATTTTGCTGTTTTTCCATTAATCAAATGTTTTGTACAAGTGACTTTTTAATAGTTTAAAACTTTATTTAAATAAATAAATGGTATTTTGAAAAGAAAAAATAGTTATTTTTATTATGTAAAATATTATTTATTTTGAAAAAAAAAAATAAAAAGGCAAAGCATCAGTTATTTTAAAATGAAAAAAAGTGCTTTATTTTAATTGTAATTAATTATTTAAAAATTTATATGATAGTAAATTATATTTTATATTTTTACTTTTAGTTGGCGTAAATTGAACAAAGTAATATTTATTTTGCGACGGAGGAGTGATAGTTTTTACGTTAGCAAAACAAAAAAGAAAGAATAGGTATTCACTATTCCAAAATAAGATAAGATTAGACTATTCGGACTATACAATCAAAACAAAATATATTCTCACTATACTCTAGTCATTTTAATAAAATTAATGAAAAAATCGTTTTATTTTGCACAAATTTTATTAAGAAATTATTAAACTATTTACTTATAACAGCAAACCAATTTAAGTATAATAAGAAAATTACTAAACGCCTTTTATAATAAATTTAGTTCAACTATTTTACTTATAAAATAAATTTTATTGTTTCCTTACGTATTTATGTGACCTTTAAGTAAAATTGAGTGACTTTTTAATTACAAAATCAAAATATAGTTTAGTAAATTTTGTGTTACTTATGTAAAATTAGCTAAAGAAAAACTAAAAGTATTGTCGAAGAATTAGTGGAGAATCTGATATATATTAGCCGTCTATTTTATTTTTTATTTTTTATTCTTAAAATTGTAGGGTTTTTACTTTGATTTTCTTACCATGTTTGAATTTTACTTTTAAAAAAGTATTACCATTCTTCAGTTTTTACTTTTTCTAAAATAAACATAAAAATCTATCATATTTATTGGTTAAAATCTCTTTCTTAGAGGATACATTTTATGTCTTTTAATGAGCTTACTTCTCGTACCACAACACAATAACATAGTTGTTTAGAGAACCTTATTTATTAGTCTAAGCTTTATGCTTTTAAATTTAATTTTTATTATGTAGGATATTTGACCAAATCATATTAAATATTATATTTATTATAATTTTTTTATTATCATCGTAACTTGTAATTATTAATTTTTGGATAACATCTTGATTCTATCGATCCCAACAAAAATGGTTGAATGATTTTATATTATAGAAAAATAGTTTAATGATTTGAATGCAACAAAATGAATATTAAAAATCTACAAAACTGACCAAGTCATTTTGTAGGATTACTTATTATTTGGAAACTTATATAGTAGTAGTAATCTTTTTCATTTTCCTAACTCCTAATTAATATGGAGATACTATAATACGCAAAAAATTCTCATTATACTAAGGTAAAGATAGTTTTCTAAGGAGTGAGATTGAAATTTTTCTTCAAATTATAGTAAAAAATAGATGAAGTAATAAGTACTCATTTATTAAATCTCAGCATGTAAAGTCATTTTTGTTAGAAAAAACTTTATGCCCAATGTAGACTTTTCAGAGTTTTCAATGCGAATCCAAAATTGCAAATTCTTCAATGTAAATTTAAATTTAATTGAGCTGCAAATTATCAAATGGAAACCAAAAAAATAATATTATCCCATAGAAACATTACTTTCCTAGTAATGCCTCTGTTTGGCTAAAACACTACAAACATACTCCACCAATAGAGGTTTAACAAGAGAAACTCCCTTTGTCCCCAAACATTCTGGATGTGACAGAAGGGGTGGGTATTTATCCAGCAGTAGATCCTTTAGATTCAACGCCAACCATGCTTCAACTTGCCTTCTGGCTATATTTTCTGTTACTCCACCCATTTAATAAAATATTCGCCCCGATTACCTCAGGGAAGGTAGAGATGATATTTTTGATAAACTCTACAAACAGACTAGAAAAAGACAAAAATACAAAATAATGCACAAAGGATAGGAAACAACAAACAACAATGGTAGTCGGACTACCACCATATAAAACAACAAAACAAAGTAAACCTACCTACTAACACTAAAACTCCAACTTACTAACCTCCTACCCTAATATGCATCCTCCACGCTTCCCTATCTAGGATCATATCCTCAATTAGCCAACCCCTCACATCTCCGTAACAAATTAATAAAGCTAAAAAATAGATATCAGAGACTGAATGAAAAAATAAAATTAAAAATTGTAAGTGTGCTCTGATAAGAAAGTTTTAAGTATTGCTCAAAAAAGCATTCATACAAACTGAAAAAGAAAATGTGTGTAAAAGCATCAACCAAATGACAGCATAATTTTTAGAAACCTACCAAGATTCAGCATTACTATTTACATGAAAAGCTTAAGTGCAACATTGTCACAAGCACCAGGTTAATCCCCATGTAACTACAAGTACATAGTAAAATTGTTCCAAGAGGATCATAGCGCGAAAAAATTGCACGGGTACCTGAATGGGGAAAAACCTAATATTGCACCGAATAATTCACCAAAGAGGAGTTTAGGGAGGTCACTGACTTGCACAAGGTCCGGTAGGTACCCGAATCGGATAGGTTGTTATATGCCAGGTTTCGGATCGAACAGAATTGGAGTTTTGTACCGATTATTTCAATTTGATTTATTCTGGTCTGTCCCGGTATGGTTTAAGAAAAATTAATTAATACCCAACGGCTATATAGCCGTTTTCAGAGTGTAGAACCTCAATGAGCTGGTCCAGCTCGATGTTTAAGACTTGGTTAAATTGAGATTCACTGACACCATCCCTGACATTTTCAAAAAAGGGCCATCAGCAAAATCATCAAAAAATCACATAATATCAATCTGCTACGCCTCATTCCTAAGAGTTGGGGTCAGCTACATGAATCCTCTTAAACAAGAGGACTGGATCAAAATGAACGAAAATAAAGTAGAACCATAAAGAATCATATACTCCAACTTCATTTTATGTTCAGTACCAATTTCTGAAGCATTTAGACATTCAACTTATATGAAGTGTAAATCATAGAGCAATAGCACTTGGACTGAACATTATCTGCTGCAACAAAATAGAAAAAAGGCCATGTTATATCACCTGAATACTATTATATGTTCAGGCTTCCTCTTTCCGGAACTCACATAAAAATCTAGCATAATTTAATTCTAGGAAACCAAAGGGATATCACTAACAGAATTGTGAAAGAAACACGCAAAAACCATTATGCAATTAGTTTTACACCATAAGAAAAAGCAACAACCCATAAGTAAGTGAAACCAAGCTTTATAATGCATAAAATACTGATTAGAAAGATGTGTTGTGAAGTTAGAGTGTTCCAGAAAGTGATTAGAAAGACATCAAAAGCCGTTGGAGCTTTGCATTTTGATAAGTCCCCAAAACTTATCAAGTTAGAATGCT
Source organism: Withania somnifera (assembly GCA_039654485.1). NCBI lineage: Eukaryota > Viridiplantae > Streptophyta > Magnoliopsida > Solanales > Solanaceae > Withania > Withania somnifera. The sequence continues at coordinate 13,681 of JBDJHY010422023.1, read as the reverse complement.
CCGTTTAGTAACAACGAATCACGAACGTAACCTATCACGAATGTAACCTGCAAAACAAAGCTCAGGGTAGTCCCCGGGGTCTTTCTCCGACGCTTAAGTTAGTAAATAAGCTGTGGGAGAATTCCAAGAGTTGTGAGTAGTATTTAGAGCGTACTTTTGCCTTCGAACTTACTGGGGCTTTTATAGATGTCTCTGATGCCCCAGTAGAAGGAAAATCGTTCCCAGAGTGATTTTCGGGATTTGATGTAACTAAGTATGGTAATCCTACCATAATTCTACCACTTATAAATGGTTGTACATTCCTTGTATAATTTTTCTCCTTATTTAGGAGTTCTTTATTAAGGTAAACATTAATTACCTTGTTGTGCCGTTATTTGTGTGTGCCACTACTATTGGGCCCATATACTTAGGTGGACCAATGTCCTTTTAGCCGCACTCCTACGGTAGGGCTGAAAAGCAAGTGAAGTTCAAGGTTGATGCTGCCATTGTTTTTCGGCCTTCTATTGAGCTCTGATGAGAGATGAAAGGGGATTACGAAAATGATATCTTTCAAATTTGGAAGTATATTTATTGGCAATTGGACCCCTGACATTTGAAAAATGTTCCACTTTTGCCTTGGTTATTCACAGACGGAGTCCGGAACCTAAATCACGATTAAAAAATAAGTGAGGAATAATGTACAAAAATAAAATTTACAGAACTATTAATAACCTACTTTTTTGTTTGGATTAAGAGGTGCATTTCAGTTCATCCAAAGGTAATCATGTATAAACTTGAGCAGTCTTTGTCTAATTCCTACTCCTACTTGAAAAATAGCAATCTATCCTATCAGTTTAAGCAAAAGTGTTGAAGCTGTGAGAGTACTCATCCATTTCACAATTTCTTTCAACACCTTCTCTTTGTCTAGCTTGCTCTTCTGAAATCTGATCTTATTCCTTTCTCTCCAAATGACATACACTGCCATAGCAAAAGTATTACTAGAAATTTCAGCTAATCCAGTTTTCGATTTTGCTAACTTACTTATCATTTTAAATTCTGTCTTCCAGTTCTGTATACTCCTAGTTAATCACATCCACACAAAATCTGGACCACATAGTCTTATTCTCCTGAAATTCAAAATACAGGTGATCAAATGTCTCCATAGCCAGTCCACAAAGGGCACAATCAGGTGGTATTTGAATGGCAAATCTTGCTAATCTTTCCACAGTTGGTAGTCTTTGTTGAACAGCTAACCATATCAAGAATTTGAACCTCGGATTAATGTTATGTTGCAGAGTAATACTCTTCCACTTCACTCTAGGAAACTGAGGTCTTAGACTCTTGTACATTGCTTGGATAGAATATCTACCCTTCTTTAGGTTCCACTGCAAAATTTGCGACCAATTGTCCTTCACTTTGGGGGACTTCAAGTCATTTTTGACTTTAATTGATACTTGGTTACACATTAAGTACGCCCAATCTTGGCGTGATAATTGATTTTATTATTACTTACGCTAAACCTCTTTGCCTAAAAAATCTTGTTGTTGCATTTTTTCCTTATGGTTTTTTAGGTTTGGATTCGAGCAAGAATCCTTTTTAAGAAGGGGAGAATGATGCATCCCGGACCGGCATGGATTCAACTTTGAAGCTCAATGATGAGGAAGAAAATCAAACACTTATTGAAGGATATTTCAAGAACGTTTGAAGGCCCTAATTGGAGTCAAAGTCAAGATTTACATGCATGGATCGTAGCTTGGGATCAAGAAACATTGAGGGCTCTTTTGAGAAATTTTCATAAACCAACGTGTTATTGGAGCTTTTTAGTCGTTTTGGATCACTTTGGGGCCAATTTGTCATTTTAGGTCACTTTGGTACCAAATTATAATAAGTAGAAATTAGGATAGTATAAATAACTTGTCTTTCATTTCATTTGGTAGAAATTTGGTAGAAGTTGCTTGTTAGAAGACTTGAAAGCCCTTTGGCTATTGTGAGTTTTTAGAGGTCGGTGTGCCTATCTCGTGTTGATTGAGAAACGGAGGTAGAGGTAGTGAGCGAGATTCCATAATCTTTTCAAGGTTTTCATAGAAAGTAGTGCTTCTAGAGTATGGTCGATTAGAGGTCGTACATTTCATATACCTAGGATTGTTAATCACCTTCTAGTTGTGCTTCGTTATAAATTTTTGATTTCTTGTATTGAATGTAAAATGAGGGTTTGGGGTTTGCGCGACCTCTACATTGGTGATTAGGATATCATCACCTAGTAGGGCGTAATCAACAAAAAGGGTGTTACATGTTGGATAAGCTTAGTACATAATTTATTTGCCTTTAATTCTTTCTTGAACTATTGCCTCTATCTTTATCTTTATTAGCTTCTGCATCGTATGAGTGCTCTTGTTGTTTCGAGATTGCTCATGCATTATTTGGTATCAAAACCTCGAACGGAGTAACCTTAGTACACTCCAACCTAGGGAACTTTGACCAATAAAATTACAAAAAAAGTCAAAAAAATTGGTAGTATTTTGTTATTGTGTTTCTTTGTTGTTTCTTGATATTAGGTTGTTCCCTAGTGTTGTTATGTCTTGAAATTTCAAGTTTGAGCAAATTTGCAAGTGTTTGTGAAAATCACCATTGTTGTGTTCTTGAGGATGAAGGTTAAGAAGAAGAATAAAAGTGAGTCTTGAGTTAGCTTGGGTTTTGAGGGTAGAAAAATAGTAGGTCTTGTTCCTTATGGCTTGGGGAGAAACATTCTAAAATTTTATTCAATTTTGAGTTGATTTGAGTAGGGAAATTGAGCTTGAACTTGAAGAACTTATTCTTGATAATCTTGAAGCTTTGAAGGTGAAGAAGTGGGTTTCTTGGTTAGTTTGGTTTGGAGGATAAAAATTAGTGAGTCTTGTTCTTTATATCTTTACGAGCAACATACTCAAATTTGGTGTCAATCCGAGTCGATTATAGTGGTGAATCATTGTATGAAAGGTTGAATTTTGTTCTTGAGTTTGTCTTGGAGTTCTTGAGTTTGGAGGAAGAATTCAAGTCTTCCAAAGGAAGATTCAATACTGTGCATGTTTTGATCCATAAAGTAGCAAGATTCAAGGTATCTAGTTAAAAGGGGTCTACTAGGAACCAAAAGGTTGAAAAAAAGAGTGGAAAAATCAGCCAAATTTCCACCTAATTTTTATGGATTGTAAGACACCTTAGAAGACTAAACTAAACCAAGCCACTTAACACTTTAGGTAACTCGTGGTGATTAAATTTTTAATTCCAAAGCTCATTCGTAGTCTCCATTTCTTGTTTCTAGTTTCGTAATCATGAAATGTTAGGAACTAGTTTGCAACTTGGTAAGATCCTACTTAGTAGCTTATTAGTTTTTGAGTACGTTCATTGTCGAGTCGTGTTTATTTGTTCGTGTTTATTTGTTTGTGTTTTTCTCTTTTCTGTTTCGTTGTTAATTGCTGATTCCATTGGTTCTCTCCGCAATTGAGTCTTGAGTCCTTTTTTTTTTTTCCTTTTCTTTTTTGTCTTTAGTCTCCGTTAGGAAAAATAAGAATGCATTCCAACCTTGGGCATGATTGACATTTGCAACCACCGGATTGATATTTGGTTCAAGATTGGCTAGACGAATTGAGAGGTAATCAAAGGTGAGGATTTATGGGTGTTGAGAGTTTATTACTTCACATTTTCGCTTTTCTTGTAGGTATATTATGTATTCAATTGACGGATATTGTTGTGACTACGACATGGGAGACTTCGAGTGTGGTAGTGAGGGAGGATACATGTTTGATAAGAGCGAGGGCTACAACAACAAAGGCTATGAAACTAGCCATTATCGAGAGCCCTTAACTAGTGGTTACTATTATGCCAGAGAATCCAAAGTTGAGAACCTAGTTCCTATGATAAGGCTATAAGATTTGAGGGTGAGTGTGAAGGAATTGTGAGGTATGGTAGTAAAGTATACGTCCTATGGTGGTTCTTACCTTAGTTCTAAACGGGTGTATGATCATGGGAGGTCATCCACATCCTATACTTTTTATCCAAAAGGCAATTTCCAAGGCATGGAACATGGGTAGTTATAGAAGGCATAGTAGGGGTCTCCATGAATTGGATGTGACTCTTCCTACTTTTAGGGGGATGGTAATTTGGAGACCTTTTGACTTTGGAAATGGCAATGCAGTGAGGTTTTTTTAGGTTTTGAATTGAGTGAATATAGAAAAGTCGAGCTAGCAATTAAGAGTTTGAAGTGGGGAGTTTCATGTTGGTGGAATCAAAAAAGAATGTTACTATGAGATTCCTTTTAAGTTCCTAAAGATTTTTTTAAGGTTCTTGGAGACAAGAGGTGTTCCTATGGCATACATTAGGGCGATTAAGGATACGTATGATGGAGCCAAGACTCATGTAAGAATAGTGGGAAGAGACTGAGATCATTTTCCCGTTGTCATGTGGTTGCATCAGGGATTGACCCTTAGGTCGTTTTTATTCCCCTGGTGATGGATACTTTGATGCGGCAAATTCAAGGAGAACTCTCGAGTCTAGGGTTTATATTTAGTAGATATAAGACAGAGTATTTAAAGTGCAAGTTTACTGAGGTGGAGCAGGAGAAGGATGTGATAGTGAAGCTACCCAGACTGTTTGTAAGAAAGACAGTTTCAAGTATCTGGGGTCTATGATCTGGGGTAATGGAGAGATTAACGAGGATGTTTTCCAATGTATTGGCACCGCGTGGATGAAATAGAGGCGCGCATATGGGGTTTTATGCCATAAGAAAGTGCCTCTTAGAGTGAAAGGAAAGTTTTATAGAGTGACAGTTAAACCAACTATGTTGTATGGGGTGGAGTGTTGGCCAGTTAAGAATTCTCACATTCAAAAATTGAAGGTGGAGTAGATGAGTATATTGTGATGGATGTGTGAGTTTACTAGATGCGATAGTATCCAGAATGAGAATATTAGAGACATGGTACGGGTGATTGCGGTGAAAGATAAGATGCGGGAGGCGAAACTGAGATGATCGGGCATGTGCTTAGGAGGGACATAAATGCCCCAGTATGGAGGTGTGAGAGATTGGTGATTGATGATTTTAAGAGAGGAAGAGGTACACAAAAAAGTATTGGAGGGAGGTGATTATGCAAGATCTGAAGAAGTTACAACTTACCGAGGAAATATCCCTAGATAAGAAGGTTTGGAGTAGGAGTATTAGGGTAGAAGGTTAGTGGGTGGAGGTTAGTTTTTTCTAGTTGGTAGGAATGCTTTGTTTGTCTTAGGAGTCATAGTATCCTATTGGTAGTGTCTGGCTCCTAGAGTTTTGGGCATATTTGTTGCTTTTTATAGCTTGAGTGTACTATTATTTGGTAATAGACTTGCATCCGCGGTTATTTGTTGTTTTTTTATATCACATTATTCCTTTTCATTATATTATATCATTTTTAATTGTGTTGTCTTGAGCCGAGGGTCTTCCATAAACAACCCCTCTACCTGCCTCTTAGGTAGCGGTATGAACTGCGTAACCAGACCTCACTTTGTGAGAATATACTAGGTATGTTGTTGTTGTTGTATGCTTCACTTTATCCTTTCTATTTTAATTCAGTCTTTGGTTCTTAAACATGTTTGAGAAACTTTTGTCATTTCATCTTTGGGTTTTGTGGTATGGGGTTTTAACTATGGGTTTCCTTATATTTGCTAACGGCTTGTAATGTATTGATGCATAACCATTTAATTGCCTGTTGTTATGAATCTTATGCAGAAGTAGAAGAGATATATATGCCTGGAAATAGGGTCAATAAGTACCTTTCTTTTATGTTAGATCAGTAAAGAAAAGTGTCAGCATGCTTGAGACTGAGCATCTTTTGTTGCCATCTTTCCTCCTTTCTCATTTCATCGCTGCCGCATGACTTCCACACCAAATTGTTTTAGGCTTTTCTAGATTTATTGGAAGAAGTTCAAACCTAGGCTCTTCAATTGCCTCAATCGGGCCAATTTATATGAGTACGACATGGTTATGGGCACTATCTATGGACCACACTAATGCGCTAAACCTTCTTAGAAACTTAACATATCCCTCAGTTACTCATACCCAACTCTACATAGCAACAACCCAATAGGTCTAGGGAGGGTAAAACGTACAGTCCGTACCACTACTTTAGGATAGACACCCCCCCCCCCACCCCATAGTTTATAAATTGGTTTTGTTGTTTTGGTTACTTTTTTCTATATAATCAAGAAGGTGATTATAACTGACAAAGAACTGCTAGAATCTTCCACAAAGAGCCAACTACATTTGGATTGTTCTTGTTCCGAATCTCATAGCATTATTGATCACCTTTAAGATTTCTGTAAGCAGGTTAATGGGTTTGTAGGCTTCTGCGTCTGAAGATAGTGAGGGAGAGTGTGGACTAGAGAAAATAGAGTGTGCTGTTGTATAGTTCCTATTGACTGACAATTGTCAGAAAGCATATGTATATATATATATAGAGAGAGAGAGAGTGATCTGTGTGTGAATAGAGGAAAACGACAAGAAAAGTTAAGTAGAAGAAAGAGTTGTATTAGTTTTTTGATTTGAAAGAGAGAAACTTGTTTTCTGTAGATTCTTTTCTCTAATAGGTCTTCAATATTCTGAATAGCGTCTGCATATCTCCATGCATTCTTTCGGGCCTCAATTGTTGTTTAGTTCTCCCTCCCACATATTTAGACAGCTTATAAGTACCAGTTTGAACTTTACCTTTTCTAATTTATATCACTGTTTGGTTTAGCATTCAATTGACTAAATTTTAAGTGACTATCATCACCGCAACGGTTCATTGTTGCAGTTAAACCTCATTATATCTCCTTTTTCTTGAATTTGAGAACATTTGCAGCAAGGTGCAAGGTACTGTTTCAACCAGTGGATCAAAGACGGCAAAGAGAATAGGTAAACCTGATAAAGCTAGTTCTATTCCTTCACACAGCGGAGCTGCATCTCCAAGGGAATATGAGGAGCATTTTGATGATTTTGATCCTTGGGACTCTTAAAGTACTAGTAAGTATCTTTATATCTATTTTTAACATTTCCGATGCTAGGCTGCTTCATGTTTTCCAGAAGACCCGCAATTTCCAAATCCACATAATGTTTTGCATTAAAAGGTGAAATGTCACTAAAGGTTCGCATACAAAGGTGAAGTATCACTTTTACAGACTCGATGGTTTGTGCCAAAAGATAGAAGATCTCATGAGCAGAAGTGGAAGAATTTTCTTTGGCCACACAAAGGCTTAGGTTCTTTCCAAGGGGGAAACCAAGTACATTGTAAAGAGATGTTGGCTTTATGGTGGCGTAATGAAATGGAAAAAAGATGTTGGCTGGACCACAAGATACTAAAGTTGTTAAGTGGTTATGACAACGAAGTACAAGGTTTGCTTGTCCTGCTTTCCTTATTGTTTCATAGAGAAGAGGTTCATCTTTAATCAACTTTTTATGTGGTTGAGGAGGAGCGCTAAATATTTTGGATGTTCCAAACACGCGTGGCTGTCGACAGGAATTTCTGAGTTGCACGGTTGAGAAAATGTGTCAAATAGTAGGACATGGAGGTTGTAAAACTATGGGTGTTGCTAGAACTTACGGTTCTTTTTCTTTTCAAAGGAAATAACTTGCGATATAAAGGAAAATAATTCAATACTCCAACTACTTGCGAGCAAACAGAAGAAGACATCAAAAATGAATCAAGAAAAATCTTAATTGTGGTCATTGTAGCGTGAGCTGTCTTTTAATGCTCAAGTCACTGCATATCAAATTTCCTTGTGCAATTCTTCAATTTTTAATTTGAGACTGAGGTGTAGTTGTTTGTTTTTTATGTTTATACCCTATTCTGACTTTTTTTATTTGTGCATGTAGTCAGCCTGTTCTTGGTGATTAGGGGTTTCACAATGATGTCTTTATTTAGTCGACCAGTCTCTGTTTGATTGTTTTTGTTCTTTTGACTGCCAGTAAAAAGCTTAAGGACTAGATTTACTGAAAAGTGGAAAGAAAGCCTGAGGATCTTCAGCACAATGGTTAAAACGTCAATTTCTTGTTTTTGATATTCAAAGATATGGACTGCTAACTTTGGAGATGATGAAGTTCCCTTCGAATTATTTCTATTCTTAACCTCGAGTGGCACTTCAGAAGTCAGTACTAGTGGAAGGCAATGAAGTGTATCCTATACGGAATAAATTCAAGGTTAGATAACAAAAAGGATTTACTCATGTGTCTGTTACCAAGATGTTTATAGTTGTGATGGTAGTTGTTTGTTTTACTTGTTAGAATTGACAGCATAACCAAGAATGGGTCAGCTCTTATTAATCCTTCTAGTTATAGCGGATGCATATAAGCT
>JBDJHY010421807.1:7135-17926 GCA_039654485.1 Withania somnifera | reverse complement strand
AAGCTCCCTCAAAACTCCCTCAAATTTCACCAAATTTGATTCTCAAACTCCTTGAGATATGAAAAAACAAATCAACACCTTAGAACACTCGAAAACAACACAATAAGCCACAAATTAAGATTAAAATTTTGGATTTGAAACCTTGAGTATGAACAACCCAAATTTCAATCCTCACTCAAATTAACTCCATTTCACTTGAAGTTCTATATTTGAGGTCCTTGAAACTTGAATTGAACATTTATACACTTTATATCCTCTAATTCATCACCAATAAAGATCAAATACGTGACCCACTACAACCTCAATCTTCAACAATGGTGAAATTTTTAGCCAACCCGGAGTTGATTCAAAATGCAAATCTATGACCAAAATTACTAGGAGAATAACTCAAGAAATAAAAATTAAAGAATAAACACCAAATAAAATTTGAATCTAAGATTTGTTTTTTGAGATTTTTTAATTTTGATTTTTTTTGAGATTTTTGAATTTATAATCGTAGGATTGTAATCTATTGGGATGAATTACGAGCTTAGGATCTGATACCAAATGATATGATCCGAATTATGGATCGAAATCAATAATGAGAAAAGAAGAAGAAGAAAAATCAAAGGATATGTGGAATTCAATACAAATCCATGTAATTGAACTCTAACTCAACCAAACAATAAGAAACCCAATTGATTAGCCCCAAATGAAAGACTCAATTGTTTGATTAAGCAAAGGAACTATAGGGGAAATCAAGGATTCACCCACCTTAATTTACTCACACTACATGCTATGTGAAAAACTAAATGATAACAAACTACCATGAACCCTAATGACGAACTAAAATATCAAATGTTTGATCATTAAAAAATAAGCAAATGAAAGACTAAGTGTGCCTTAAGTAGTCATAGGATTATTAAATGCTTAGAACCCTAAGTGGGAATTTAAAATATAGCCAATTAAGCCCAAATATGCATGTGGACAGAATGTCCCTTAAGGGACATCTTAGTGGGAGAACCTCCCTCTCTTGGACGACATGGGTTTTCAAGATGGAGGGTTTGTCCACTTGTGATGTTTAGTTGACTTCATGTCCTCCTTGATCCTCCATCATTATAAAGCACACCTCTGGGCTCTCCAATAGCTCCAATACATTCTTATGCATGAACAATGCTTGAAGTTGTTTGAGATCCCGAGCCTGATTCCCAGTGAAAGGTCTTGAAGGCATGATGGTATCCTGGGAGTTATCACATGTTTAGAATGGAAAAATGTGGAAAGACAAAATAATCCGTACTAGTAAACTCCAAGTTTACCATGACATGTGCTATTTGCTTGAGTAAATTTTGAAATAGCAAAATCTAAAGTATGTCTTCTCAATTATTCTACCTCTTTTGGAGGTGGGTCATGATATTTTCACAAAAAAATATGCTTGTATTTTATGATCTTTACCAAATACTATCACATTTACCCAAGGAAATGGATCTATATTTATTTATCAAAAATTTTCATTCCTTAGGAATGAAAAATAATTATCTGAATGTATATTTAACAATTTGTATTCATTCACACTTAATGCTACCACATTCTCCTTATGAAATGGAGCATAAATATTTGAACGTGTCTCAAAATATCAAACTATGATAACTTAAAACCTCTCAAGATATTGCTACTTTAGGAGCAAATAGAGGCGTACATGTAATATAGAGATTTTTTGTCTAATATCTTTTAAAGTATAATAGGCTTCAAATAAGTTCTGTTTTAAGAGTTATTATTGTTAATCCCTTCCATGACCATATTCAATGAAGTAAATCAATGGCCGAATTTCATGACTTTTTCGTCAAAAATACATTATTTTACCTTATCATCATTATATCATCACTATGGTGGATCAGGACTTAAACTCAATGTCTTATACATAATAAAAACATGTTATGCTATAAATCAATAAGACTCAAATTCAATATTTTATCATCATGAAATATCAGGATTCAAACCCAATGTCAAACTCTCTTGATGTGATAGAATTTGAATCTGTCATCTTACACTCAATCAATGGCATAATTAGCCAATAAAGTGAAATAGAACTCACCCTTGAGCCTTTAAGATTATATCCATCTCGTGGTTATTTTTATAAATAAATATAATCATGATCACATTTAGAAGTAATGATACTTTGATGATTATTACAATGTAATTCAATTGGAGGAGCCACATGAACGAAAAAAATAATCACACATCCGACTATAAGTAGCATGGGAAATAATGTCGAGAGTTTGAAAGAATCAAAAAGTTCAATATAATTAAAATTTGAAACGCGAAGATAAAAGTTGCTTAGTGAAGCGAAAAAATTAGAACACGTACAAGTTAAATATAAATTGAAATGTTGCTCGGTGAAGCAAAAAGAAAAGAACATGTACCTTTAATTATTTTTAAAAATAATTACCTAAATTAGTATTGTCTCGTACTAATAACGTGTTATGAAAATAAATAGAGTAAAGACAAGGATAATGTTTTGGGGAGAAGAGGAAGAAAGTTATTATTTCTCTTGAGGAATTATTGAAGAATAGTTTATAATGAAGGAAAACCTCTTTATCTATAGGAGAAAACTAACTTGGACCCAAAGTTTTGATTTCTAACTTCTCTTCAAATGTAATTATAAATAGATATTCACCATAAATATATTTATAAGAGAAAACAATATTATACAACACAATAAAAATAGAATGAAAGAGGATACCATTTTTCCTCCTTAATTGGATCTCTGCAGATCACATCTAAACCAAGCAAAGTAAATATTTTAAAGAAAAAAAATACCCCATTGCTCGTCGCCATTCTCAAGGAGACAATTCAAATCTCACTCAATTAAAGTTACTAGATATATTCTAAATCTATAAATCTATGTGCTTACTTCTTTCATTATTGTTTTTCTCAATGTTGTTTGTATTAGTACAATTAGTTCTCTTGTCAAAATTTCTAATAAAAAATTAAAAGTTGTTCATTATGAACCTTATTTTAATACATATAGATCATTAATATAAATTTTTTTATGCATATTATTTATTTTTATGCAGAATCATCTAAGGCTCACGAATGTGCAACGCCTTTGGGCCTTTTTTCTTTTCGGGACCTTTGTGTATCATTATTATTGTCATAAATTATCTTCATGGATTGTTAGAAAGATTCCATCAACATACAACGTTAATACTTACAGTAACATAAAAACAAAATTAATATAAAAACTTGATAGTACTATTTTTATTTCAAATAATAACTTCAGCAAAATTACATTCAAAAATAATGGTGGATCACATATTCGAAATATAGAGACTTATAACATCACAAAAACTATATATGTTGATACTTTTATATACTAAGATAATTTTTGAAAAAATACAATTTTTAATAGTATAGTTTTTTTCCTAAAGTGCACAAGTTCATAAAGGCCCCTCTGTCCAAGAAGGTAATACATTTCACTTATGTGAGATTCTCCTGTATCAAGTATAACAATTCTTTATTAAATAGTTTTTTCTTTATTTATTCTTGAATTTCGATACTAATAATTTAAAATTTATTTTTGTAGATTCCAACATTAACGATCACGAATATTCCACAACAACGCATAATGTTTATAACATTAGCAAGAACTTTGTCTATGAGATTAGTATTAAATTGTCACGATCTAAAAATCAAATTATAATGGCGTCTACATCCCACCTGTAGACAAGCCTAATCCTGTTCCAGAGCATTAGTGATGGGCCAGTACCAAGTGACAAAGGAAAAGAGAAAGGGAAAGAAGAGAAGAAAAAGAAGAAGAAACAGAATACATAACAAAAAGTAAAATTTTCGGAACCTTGTATCGTGGTTGTTGAGCATCTATATACAGAATAGTACAAAAAACAACCCACAACGAGGAAAAACTACAGAACATCTACCCAAAATCCAACTACGACAACTCTGATGACAGAAGAAAACCGGCCAAGTCCCTCCAAAAACAACACCAAACTAACCCGCACTACCGCTTACCCTATGCTGACTCGTACTAGGATTTGTATCACAAAAGATACATAATTGTAGAATGAATACCTAAAACAATGGGTACCCAGTAGATAACATAGGCCGACTGAAAAAAAGTAAGCATAATCAAGATAAAGAGCGATCATAAGTAAATAGGGAAATAGCACGCAATGAATCAACATAAAAGGGGTAACTGCAGTAATTACTAGTAAGCGCGGTGAAAGGTATGCTACTAGTGTGCGAACACAATGGCCTAAGTCACAGAAAAACCATGAACAACATCACATACCTGGAGCTCTAATGTAACCACTACAAGAAAGAACCACAAGAGAGAATACCAACAAGTACAGAAATAATCCCTTCGCAAGTAAAGGAAGGAATGTAACCACAACAACCCTTGCCAGCAAAAAAGCATGTCAGCATATAAGTAACCCAATGGGACTCACACTGTAATACCGAAGAGTACAAACAAACGCAAAGAATGCACTTCAGAGGGGTGTTGAAAAGTAAAATAGGTGCCCGCATTCTCCCTCCTTATGATATAAGATGAACTTCTGTTAGGAAGGACCCACGGGAGAAATCACATTATAACACTCCTCCCCCATATACCCTTCTCCCAGGCTATCTATATACCTAGTACGTAAGTCATTTCCACCAAGGACAGAAGGCCCATGGAGGGAATCGATCCCACATGAAAAATTCTCGTAAAATCTGTGCCAATATATTCATAAAAAAAAATGCCAAAAACTCAGGCTTAGCCCGTATAATATATCTCAATAAAAATCTCAAGTCTAAGCCCGTAGTCGTATCTGAAAACCAGTATGAAATCCAAGTATCACTGCTTAGGCTTTTCCAAAATCACAGTAACAATGACAGAATGGAATAAAATAATGTGAGGAAAATATCTCAATACTTATCATGAGCACAATCCTGCAAAGTATACATATAAGGTGTAGGAAACCCATTTCCAATTTAAAATTCTCCAACAAAAACCAAGTTACCATTTAAAACATCAATACGTACTTGTCAAACACAACAAAACAATAGTCTAGATCGATTTTAAAGCCATCAGCTAAATCCAGTGGATATATACTAAGATCTAACCACTAGTATAATCTTTTCCCGAAACAAATTACATTCTGGAGACAGCGTGAACCACATAGGAGGACTCATAGCCCTAACAATATACAATAGACGATAAGGCCAACAAAAAAGGTCATAGGACAAAGGGTTAACAATAACAAAACTCCAAACTAGTAACCAGGCCCAGAGCTTGCAATTAACCAAGCGTATATAATATTAAATACCTAATCCAAAACAAGTAAGTTGTAGTCTACTTAGATTTCGGAGATAACCTCGAAAAGGAAGCAGAGACAACCACAATCACGAAGAAGGATCGAAATCGCACGAAGCTAGCCAAAACATAATGTATGTGTCAAGATGAGTAAAACAAGACCCATATTGCTATAGAAATAGCGAGTTTAGAATCCAAATTAAAATTGAGTTTGTAAATCCTTGTAGCTCGAAAAATAAAATATTTATACCAACACGTAGAGCTCATCTCATAGGTCATATGGTACAAAATAGGGCTAAATCCGATGGATAATAATGAAGAAATAAGCTCAGGAAGTTTATATAATATAAAAATTTACAACCATAGAAGAATCAAAGAATTACCCGACATAAACGACACTAGAACACGTTTGCACGGATCAAAACCTCTATGAGAACCTTAATTACTAAAAATATTAGCTAAGAAGTGAAGGAATCTGAAGTGTTCGATCATAACATGATAAGGGAAACTTTTCTTACTATACAATTTAAATTGCTACTATTCTTGTCATATTACTAAAGGCTAGAATGCATAATATATACATATATGCACGTGTACATACATAATTAAGGGAATAGAGATGATGCCACCATTCAATGATGTGGCTACCAATTAACTAATTCCCTTTCCGATATTTAAATATTTGGATAATGTATAGACTCGTATTAAGTTAATTACAAGTAGTTAAATATATCAAAATTAATAGAATAGTATATTAAATAAAACTTACATCTTGAAGTAAATATTTTCCAACAAAATTTGACATGCTATCCCCGATAAAATATTAATAGCTTATAACATTTTTGCAAAATAAAAGCTATATGAGACTAGCTTATTTCAAAAGACTATTTCATAGACTTGTCAATAATTTAGGAATATGCTAAAAACATGTATGTTTTATTTTTTTTATTAAAGAGACAGACATAATTATTATGTTAAATTTCACGATTCAGAAATTGAGCTGTGATGGCGTCTACATATTATCTGTAGACAAGTCTAACCCTGGCTCAGAAAGAGAAACGGCAGGACAATAATAAGAACCCAACAAAACTAAAAGAAAGAGATGAAGAGAACAAATATCAAAATGAAAGATATGAGAGAAAATACATAATGACAAAATTCCCCAAAGCCTGGTGTCATAGTTGTAGAGCATCTATATATATGAAATACGAAATACAACCCTCAAGGGAAAAAACTACAGAATATGGCTTTCCAAGACCCAATTAGGATAACTCTAGCATAGGAATAAAAATTGGTCAGCAAGGACGCCAGATACTCACTGAGTCTCCTGGAATCATACCATCTAATGCGCTCGATAACATTTGTTCAAATAACTTATGCCAGGACCTACATATGGAAAAGATGTAGAAGTGTAGCATGAGTACCAAAAATCACGGGTACCTAGTAGGCATCATAGGCCGATCGGGATTCGGTAACCATAGATAAGGTAAAGATAGATCAAATAAAGAAGAGTGATGACACATAATAAATAACCCCAAAGGGGCAATTACATTAATAACTAATAAGTAAAGGGAAAGTGTAAATAGTAATCAATGTGTACAGTATCAGCTGACGTCATAAGCAATCCAATCCACATGTAACATCTACTTAAAGTCCTAAAGTAACCAGTATAAGTAAGGATTAATAGAGTAGATATAACATCAGTAATGTAGCTATTGAGGTGATAGTAATACAATAAGGGAAGTAATCAACCACACTGAGCTCCTTCTCTAGGATGATCCCCAATTAAGAAGGGTGTAAAAGAAGTGCAAATACTCATCAGTGTGCACCCTCTATGGGATAGTCTTGACAAAGAGAGTTGTAAAAGTTCAGTCAATTACCGGCATGTTCCTTCTCTGGGATGATCCCACAACTAGAGGAACCCATGGAGGACTCAAACCACATGACATGTAGAAAGTACCAAAATGTTCTTTCTCTAGGATAGTCCTTAATCGATAAGGACCCACAGAGGACTCAAACCACATATTGGTATTAGAGTCCTAGGTTCTTCGGTGTTAGTATACAGAACCAAAGTCTAGTAGAGTCCTGCAGATTAGTAGGGAGACGTTCATGGAATATCTTATGGAGGCTATAGTGACATTTAGGCAAATAACTTTTTATTTTGAGTCTTGTATCGTGCGTACATCCTTGATGTTTCCATAAAAGTTCTCACTCATTATCATCACTCTTTCGCAGATGCCTCATACATGTTTATCAATAACAAAGAAGACAACTAGAGCACCTGTAGAAGCACCTACTCTAGCTACTACTTCTGAGGTTCCATCAGTGCCTGCAGCTCCTGTTGCAGTGCCTATTGCAGCACCAGTTCCAGCGTTTGTTGCATCACCTTCTCCAGACATTAGCAATATCTTGTAGCAGTTATTCAGTGCCTACGGTGGTCCCTCTACCGATGGGACACAACCAGTTGTTCCAGCACCACAGTCTATAGCTACAGTTCCTACCATACAGCCAGTTCCTCCAATAGTTCCAAAAAATATTACTACACTTGCCCAAGTCCTCCCAGTACCATTTGTTTCTTCTACAGTTGAGTAGAAAATAAATATGACAAATTCATAGCATAAGTTCCTTACTAGATTTCTGAGATCGGATCCCCCTCGGTTCACTAGAGTCTCAGGGATTGTTGAGTGTGAAGAGAGGTTGACGAACATTGGGGTGAGGGGGGGTTGAAGACCCACGGTGTAGATTTTACCTCCTACCAGATGTGTGGTACAACTAAGTAGTGGTGGAGAGCTTTTATGATGTGTAGACTAGAAGGTTTTCCCTAGCCGACTTGGAATGAGTTCTATGAGGTCTTTATAAGGAATTTTGTATTTATAGCTGAGTGATAGAGCCTGAGAGAGAAGCTTAGGAAGCTTGAGTAGGGGACGATGACGATGGCAAAGTATGAGGCTCCATTCTACTAGCTATCAACTTATGGTGTGAAGTTTATGCCTAATGAGGTTGAGAGAGTTTGCAGGTTTGCATATGGGTTGAGAGAAAGACTCCGCGAGACTGTAGCATTGCTAGTATCTGATGGCTGTCCATTTTAGACGGTGGTATAACATGCTAATTCTATTTAGGCCCTCTACTGTGAGTCACGCCAGTGCAATGAGAAGAGGCAGAGGCCTTAGGAAGGTTATAGTGGATCCCGTTCTGGGAGCATGGATAGTTTTACTATGCATAAGGCTAGACCAGCAGGCTGGTACAGGCATCATTACACGTTCATCTCCTTCACCCGTATAGTGTTTTTGAGGATTTAGATCTTTGCAGCATGGTACTCAAGTGGGTTTCAGCAGAGGTTCCCAGCAGAGTGGGCCATTTGGGACGTGTTTTGAGTGTGGCCTTATGGGCCATTATGCTAGAGCTTTTCCTCAGAGGGGAACTTTTCTGCTTGATCCTCATTCTTCTCAACCTTTGAGATTAGTGCCTCCACTGGCTAGAGGTGGGGCACAAAGTGGTTATCATGTTGTGTCCAGCATAGTAGAGGCGTTGGTCGTGGTAGTGGTCATCATGGTGGTGATTTCTACTTATATGCCATTCTTGATAGACCTGACGCTATGGGTTCGGATGTTGTTATTATGATTTGGGTGTGTTATATTCCCGCGTCAGCCGTATTTGATCCTGGATCTACTTGGTCTTATGTGTCATCCTATTTTGCACCCAGTTTGGGGTTACCCGATGATGTGTTATCTATATCCATGTGTTTTGCTACCCCTTTAGGGGATTCTTTAGTAGTGGATCGACTGATCCGGTGGTGTATGATTTCTGTTAGTGGCTAGACACTTGGGCTGATTTGATGCTTTTAGACATGGTCGATTTTGATGTCATTTTATGCATGAATTTGTTGTCCCCTTATTGTGTGGTTTTGTATTGTTATGCCAAGACTGTTATCTTAGATGTACCTGGTTCATCTCCAATAATATAGCAGGGTTCTAGTAGTCGCGCACCGATAAGGTTTATTCTTTCCTTCAAGCTAGGAGGCTAGTAAGGAGAGGGTGTTTGGCATAGTTAGCATATGTTCATGATATTCAGGTCGACATTCCTGCTCCTGTGTCTATTCATATCATTTTTGATTTCCTTAATGTATTTTTGACCGACCTACCAGGCCTACCAATAGAGAGAGATATTGACTTTGCTATTAATTTAGAGATGGGCACTAAGCACATTTCTCTTGTTCCTTATCGTATGGATCCTGTAGAGTTAAGAGAGGTAAAGGTTCAACACCAAGATTTATTAGATAAGGGTTTTGTTCGTTACAGTGTGTCATCTTAGGGTGCACCAGTTTTGTCTGTGAAAAAGAAGGATGGTACTATGATAATGTGCATTGATTATTGGAAGTTAAATAAAGTTAAAGTGAAGACAGATGTCCTATGCTGAGAATTGATGAATTAATTGATCAGTTTTAGGGAGCCACATTGTTCTCTAAGATTGACTTGAGATTCGGTTACCATCAGTTGTGGATTCGAACTGAAGATATTCCTAAGACAACATTTAGGACTCGTTATGGTAACTATAAATTTTTGGTTATGTCTTTTTGTTCGACTAATGCTCTAGAAGGTTTCATGGACGTGATGCATAGGGTGCTTAAGCCCTACTTGGACTCTTTTGTGATTGTTTTTGTTAATGACATATTTAGTGTATTCACGGAGTAAGTCCGATCATGAGCAACATTTAAGGTTGATTCTTCAGACACTGAGAGAATACAGACTTTACGCCAAGTTCTCAAAGTGTGAATTTTAGTTGGAGTGTGTTGTATTTTTGGGACACTTAGTGTCCAAGGCTGGGATTAAAGTTGATCCAACAAAGATTTAGGCGGTGCAAGATTGGCCGAGGTCGATATTTGTT
This sequence comes from Withania somnifera, assembly GCA_039654485.1. Taxonomy (NCBI): domain Eukaryota; kingdom Viridiplantae; phylum Streptophyta; class Magnoliopsida; order Solanales; family Solanaceae; genus Withania; species Withania somnifera. The sequence continues at coordinate 7,752 of JBDJHY010421807.1, read as the reverse complement.
TCTGAAATTCAGAGTTTGTTGGTTTTTCTATATATTTTTGGTATTTTGTTGAGGAGTTCTTATCGATTGTGGCACCATTGGCTAAGATGACTAGGAAGGATGTTGCCTTTAAGTGGTCTGATGATTGTAAGATGAGATTTTCAAAGCTCAACAACTTGTTAACTTCAGTGCCAGTGTTGACCTTACCAATAAAGGGTCAGAGATTCTCTGTGTATTGTCATGCTTCTAGTGCTGGTTTGGATTGCATTCTAATGTAGTAGGGTCGAGTGATCTCATATTCTTTGAGACAGCTCAAGGTTCACAAGCATAACTACCCCACTCATGACTTGGAGTTTGCAGCAATAGTATTTGCGCTTAAGATCTGGAGGAATTATTTGTACAGGGTCCAGTGTGAGATTTTTACTGTCCATTTTAGTCTTCAGTACATTATAAACTAGAAGGATTTGAATTATGCCTTGAGCCGAAAAACGGTTAGTATGGGAAGCTTGGCAACCTTGTCAGTTTCAGAGAGGCTATTGGCGGTGGAGGTGCAGTTGTTGTCTAGTTGGTTGGTTAGGCTTAATCTATTAGAACCCAGGCAAGTGTTAGCATGTGTTGAGGCTAGATCTTCCTTGATA
>JBDJHY010421699.1:0-17927 GCA_039654485.1 Withania somnifera | reverse complement strand
GGACTCGTATTAACATTTAAAATACTTTGGTGCATGTTTTAGATCTCTTAGAGATTGTTTAGCATCATTCGGAGTAAGATTCGTGACTTTGTAATGCTTTATCTTCGAACAATAGGTAGGCTTCGTAGGGCTATCTCTGGGCTTATAAATTTAATGACTATACTAAATAGGATCCGTGGGTTGGTTAGCTAGGTTTTATAGTATCCCTGTACCGTTATTTCATCCGTTCTTTGTTGATATTTTTATTTTGGCATCCGATTGATATAATGCCTGTGACTTAGAAATTGAGTAGAAATACCTGTGCAGGGCATAAGATGTTGCTATTACATGATCATATATGTGTATATACTTGTTGATATGTTGTGCATTCACGACACGAGAGGTTGGGCTTATGGCTTCGATGAGTGAGCATTGGGGTTGGGTTGGTATCACCATATGATAATTGAGCCATGATGGCTAGAGGATGATTTGATAACAAAGATGAATAATGACATGAATCAATACATGGTAACATCTAATAATTATATAAGTAATGATCTTTTACTATTTTAGTTCGGTGTTGTATCGAGAATCCAGTAATACTAGCTTTACTTATTTTATTCCAGGCTTTACATTCTAGCACCGAGGAATAACATTTGATTTATAAATACTGGGACTTGAGACGACTCTATTCGATAGTGAGTACAGCTGCTGGGACTTGAATCCGTCGTTGTATGGCAGTGAGTATGATTTTAGGAGACTTGTGGCACTACTGGTTATGGAAACTTAATGATATCTGATCTATTGAGACTATTAGTGATACTATGATACAAGTATTGTATGCCTTGACTTACCGAGGATGGCTTGATGAGACTATTGATATTCGGCATAAGATGCCAGACTACTGAGACCCTTAAGCTTCTAAGATTTTGGATGTGAGGTTATGATGATGTTAGACATTGTACGTGGTGAGATACCTCCACGGTCCTTGCCTTCAAACTACGGCTGGCACAGAGGGTGGGTATATGGCATCGGGGAGATATACCAAGAATATCTTGGTTAGCCTTCTAAGGGTTCTATCTGCTGGGCCTACGGGTATTGGAGGAGATGCGTATGCAGGAGTGGTTACTTCATGTCGTGTATTTACCTTTCCACACTTGTTCTCTTTAATATACCCTTAGGTCGTTATGGGGGGCCTATAGGTGAGTATGTTTCTGTGTATGATGTGCTTCTTTCTCGGGGAATTGTCAGCATTTATTTGCATTACTTTATCACAATTATTACTGTTAAATTATTATTATTAGTTAATTGATACTTCATGCTATGTGGGATTTTGGTTCCTTAGACTATTTTCCAGTCCTTTATATTTTACTTGAGGTTACCGGTATACCGTTCATATTCTTTTCCTATCTTTTTTTGACTCCCTATTTATTGTAATATTATTCACATATATTGTTGCAAGGATTCCGGCGCACGTTATCTTCAATTCCTGAGGTCCTGTTATGTGATTAGCTAGCAATACATGTCTATTTTTTTACTTTATTCTTATTTGAGTAGCTAGCTTCCCTTGTTGTACAACTTGCTTCGGTGACCCTTTTTTTGTATTCCTTTATTTACTTCTTATTATTGTTATGTACTCAGTGGGCCCTCAAAGCCTACTGGTTACGGGTTGCTTCGACATCTTGTACTCATACTACACTTGCATATGTGTAGATTCGAGTACAGGTTCACGAGTGTGATCACAACCAGCTGGTCGTGCAATTTATATTTTCTTCAGAAATTTAGGGTGAGCTTGGCATCCGTCTTTTACTTACTTCTCTTCTGCATTGGCATTCTATTTGATCTCTAGGTATTTTGGAGACACAGTTGTACTAGATATTAGACATTTTGGATTTCTTGTTTCCGTACTTAGTGGTTCGTTTGACACTGATATCAGGTTTTGGGTATTTACTTAATTCTTAAACTTTTGCATTTATTTATCTTTTATTATTATTATACTAGTGCTTTCTACATTTGATATAGTAGTCCTCCGCTTTGGTTTCAGACTACGGGGTTGGTTCTCCTACTGGTGGTATAGTAGGTGCCATCGTGATTTGCAAAATCGGGTTGTGGCAGTTTTCTAGTTCATATTTCATGTTGAGATTACCCTTCCTTATAAGTTACTTGATGGTTAATGAGTACTTTCCATGAAGTTTATGTATCATATTATGAATATGTATTTCCTAATGAGTTAGGGTTTATGAAGTTACATGCCCATATTAGTTAGTGGTTATGAACTTGCATGTTTATATAAGTTAGAGAGTCATGTTAGTAAAGTTGTGATATGAACATGAATATTCCAAAGGAAATATGAAAACTCAATAAATGTTGAAACTTGATAAGAATTTATAAATTTTTTGGTTTTCTTGAAGTTACATGAATTATTAATTGAAGTCATGTTTTCTCTAAAATAAGGAGTTAAAATTATAATGATTGTGATAAAGCATGATTTTGTGTTAAGAATGATATAAATTGATAAACCTCTAATCATTAAGTATGTTACACGTAAGAGTCATACTGCACAAACTGATAATGTTTTCAAAGTTAAATCTTAAACTTGAATTAAGAATGGAAGTGTCATGAATTACTTGACTTTATACGAGATTTTAAGCCTTACTATGAAGAATGTATAGATTGAGTGTTTTTATCTAATTAAGCCCACCTGAAAGTATTGATATTTTCAATAATGTTTAAATATTGAAATTAAAATTTTAAGAAGAATGAATATATTTATGAAGTGATGAGTCAGTGTCTATAAAATGGATTGTTCCCTAAATAGGCTAATATGGATTTTTTTCCCAATGAGGGTAAAATGGATTGAAATTGATCAGTTGGGTCCCATTAATGTGTTCCACTGATCGGGATGAGTAGAGATCAGTTTTTAGAGTATTATCTTAGGTATAAAACCCCCTATCCCATAACCTATGTCACCAAGATAGGAAGGATTGTTATGGCCCAATTCGACCTATTTGGATTGGCTTAGTGGATCCACTAGGAATTTGGATTTTCCTTCTATCTTGGAAAGGTTTAGGGAGCCACTCAGCATAAGGGATATCTTGTTATATGCATAGGGTATGTCAGTTACAGAACCTCCTAAAGATGTTAAAATGTTAGTTGAAGTAGAGATGACTAAGAAGGTTTTATCATAAGTGTCTTGATCTTATTAAAGGTAATGATGTATGAAGATGATTTCAGAGTCTTTCCTGTATATTTTGAATTGGTGAAGTTCTTTATTATAAATTGTCACTTTTGCTTAGTTCAGCATGTTGACTTTAGTGGTTCAGAGTAAGACTTGCCATTTTTTATAATTGAAAGAGTTATTAGTTCTACTCTAGTTATGAGTTCACACTTTATGATGACTTTTGAAGTTTATCTTTAAATATCTTGATGTTTTAAGACACATTTTCTATTTAATATGAGGTGTCAGTATCAAAATTTGAAGTATACAGTGTGTTAGCATGATAGTGGTCAGTTACCTTATGTCAGCATAGTAGAGGGTTAAAGTTTATTAATAAATGACATTATTTGTAACACCTTGAAACTTGTACTAGAGATTGTGTGGGCTAAACAAAGTATGTCTGTGAAACTTTATCAAAATCTAGTACTGTTAGATAAGGGCTTGTTTACAGAACGTAAGTGGCTTCCACAGTTCGTAAAAGGACCCATCAAGTCATCTAGAGACCTGGGTTTTCTTAGAAAATTTCCCCTAGTTTCTGTGGTTGACCTTGAAAAACCATAAAACCCTACCACAGTTCGTCATATAACCCTTGTCCTAGCCTCTCCTTTTCCAAAATTTGAATTAAGTGTTGGAAGGTCCTACCGCATCTTCTTACGGATTGTAGAAGTGTTTGACAAGCAGTGGTAAAGCCATAGAGAAAACAAGAACGTGTCTAGTGGGTCCAAGTTTGACGGATCGTTAATCGAGTTGACAGGTTGTCAACACAACTATAAAAGCTTGGAAGTTTCTTTTTTAATCCAAAATTCACAGGGACTTTTTAGACATGTCCCATTAACTAAACCTTCAATCTTACATCGTTTTTGCCTCGTTTGGAGTAAATATAAAAACCAAAATCCTATTTATTTATTTAATTATTCACAAATTAAATCAAGAACATATTTTTCCAAGGTTTCTCTCAAGAACTAAGCCTAGGGTTTTCATTAAGGAATCAGTGTGCAGCCTTTCTCCTCAAGATTTCTTGTAGATTTTATTCAATTCATGTATGTGAGGTTTCAGAATGGTTTTCTTCTAAATCTTTTACCCAACTACCCAGTATTTTAATTCATGGTCATGATCTAGAGATTTTAGGGTAAATTCCATAAATTATGTGTTCATGTCTTTAATCATGTATTTTATCTACTCTTGATTATAATCATGTCTCTCTCTCTCTTTATATATATATATATATATATATATATATATATTTACAATAATTGCATAAGTTGTCATGAAGTGTAAAAATTGGTCTGATTTATGAGTTCAAGTCCTTTATGTGGAGTCTTTATGGTTAGTTAGTTATGTTCGGAAAAATTCCCCTTTAATTGATTTTATAGTTCAGGATATGTTCATTAGTAGAGTTAGAGTCGTGGTTCACAGTCATGGTCAGTTTATGGATTTTGAATTTTAGAATCTAAGTCTTATTCATGAGTTAGTTAACTAAAGAAAAAGTTAAAAGAGGATGATGAGACAGTAATATGGAAGAGACAGTTAGTTATGAGTTCATGGGACTTATGTGGTCAAAATATATGGTATCAATATATGTTCAGTTTTGGGAGTAGTATTAGCACCAAGAGGATTGGGGAGATTTATTCCTCATCCCATACACTGACTTACAAAAAATAGGTAAGTTCATGGCCCAAGGTGGTGTTCACAGATCAGGTTTAGTAGATTTGATAGGAGTTAGACATGACCCTTACTTTGGCAGGTTTAGGACCCCACCCAATATACGGATATATGTTTAACCTTTATCCTAGTGCATAAGGAATTTCGTTGGTGAAACATCCCACGTAATTTTTTTGGTCAGTTAGTCAGTATGGTCAGTTAGGTCAATAGGGTCAGAAAAGATAGAGTTAAGGTTAAAAGTACCTAATTAAGACTTTTATTTTAATATTGTCTTGCTGCATATATTTTGCTTATTTTAGTCAGCAGGTGGTAGTTGATGTACGAGTTATGTGTTAATGCATTGCACAATAAATTTCTTTATTGATGATATCATCTATTGCACTAAGCCCTCTCATGATTAGTATATTCAAATGTACTAATCACATGCTTTTTTGCATTCATGTATTTCAGACATGTAGGTTCAACCACCTTCTGGGTGCTTGAATTTTACTTGGATTTAAATTTTCGATAGATTGAAGTTAAATGGTGGGTTCCAACATGATTAGGGAGATAGATAGAGTATCTTTATTTATGTTAATTTAAAGCTCATTCATTAAGATAACATTTAATATTATTTAATTTTTGGTAAGCTAGGGGCATTATCCTAGTTTAGTTTTCAGTATTCAGCATGTTAGTGGCTTTAAAAATAGATTGTGTCAAACTTAGACATTCAGTTTTAAAATTTATTTAGATTATCTTTCTTTAATGTGATTTTCACTATTTCTTATGATTTCTTGTAATGATATTACGTCCGCTAATACAGGGTGATAGAGCCATGCGTAGGCCAACCGGTTCATCTAAGCTATAACGGTGACTTAGTAGCTAAAGATAAAGATCCTGCAAAGGGGATGACCTCGAGGCATGACAAACATTTAGGGGAATTGAAAGATTGATATGTATATTGGTCACTTCCTGAGTTTTAGCAATGGTACATAATCCAAGGAAAGGATTTGTCTTCTTTGGTGTTTGGAGCTTTTAGGGGTACTCTTCCATATGTGCCTCTACAGGTCCTTAGGGGATTTGGAATCATGCAAGGTGTCCACAAAATCATTGAAATGGTGAAATTCATGAGAGAAATAGGAATGGGTAAATACCCCTAAAGTTGTTCATTATTCAAGAATGGGAAAACAAATGACTTGGAGGAGAATGTGTAAAAGATTTACTTCAGGTAGAAGTCAAAAGTTGATACAACGATTTGTCGAAAATGTAGATGACTAATGAAACCTGAATAGATTGCATCACAATACTCGTTTAAAAGAATTAGTGAAGAAAATGAGCACTCACAAACTCACAGAAAATAATTTTACCATCCAAAGGTTCCAGAAGAGGTTGAATCACATAAAAGATTAATTGAAGGATTCTTGAGAATGCTTGGTTTAGTTGGATGGTCATATGGAGAGACATATATTATTCATTTTCCCCTATTAGAGGATGATCTAGCCCATATGGCTAGGATTCATCTAGTCATGAACCGCTATAACATCTAGCTGGAAGTTGGTCGTGCCAAGAGACCACCATGTGATGAGGTTTCCAATAGTGTTTTATTATTCTACCCCTACATGAAATTGTTTATTTTACTCCTACCAGGGATTTTGATTGTATTTTACCCTTGTGTGGGATTGTTTATTTTCTCCTATGAGAGCTTTGTTTACTTTTTCTGCCTTTGCACATGCTCTTTTCTCCTTGCCCCTGCGTGCATATTCCTTTTCATCAAAAGTTTTAAGGAATAACATAATTTAAACCAAATTATTCTCTAACCTCGTTAGGCCTAAAACCTAGGCATAATAAAGGCTGCCCCACTTAGGTTGCTCCTTATTTTATTGTGTTATATATTTTTCTTAAATTTTTATCATTAGATACTCTATCTATTGGTGGATTGATATGTTACCCTCTCCTATTTTAATATAAAAGTCCTATTAGATGAAACAAAGTCTCTTAAATTTCCTTGAAAAGCTAGAGAATTCCTAAAAGTTCTTTCTTTAGCATGGACACTAGCTCAGAAAAGACACTGAAAAAACAAGAAAGAGAGGAACATGATATGAATAATAAGGAATTTGTGAATAATATTCATAAAGCAAAGCTGATTAGGCAGAAGACCATAATTTGAGAACGGGAAATGAATAGAAAAATGGTTACCATTGAAGAAGAAGTGACCATCGTCATTTCCAATCAATAAAAGTACGGAAGATGCTCAGGGAAGCTAAAGAAGAAGTGCATAATCGAGAAATCAAAATCACCTAAAAGGAAGTTTAATACATGGAATTTGTTGGCCGCTCATTATTGTCATGACCAATAGAACAAAATCTTCATGTTCTCCTATATTTTCTAAGTGGTGATAACTACCAAAATAACAAACCCAGATTGGGCCTAAGGGTATGTATGCCTCCCAAAAGTTTCTTACAAAAATATGCTTATCCTCCTTTGAAGAGAGGTCTTATCATCGACGAATGCACACCTTTGTAGCCCTCTTGAGCAGTTTAGTTAATAGTAGAAAGTTGAAAAATCTATGGGGTGCTAATATTGCATTAATGTTTGAAACCCATCACAAAGGACGTCGTAATTCATAAATTTTACTTCACATATTATTAAGAATCATACTTGAGCATCTAATTCAAATTTATTAAAAAACGAATATTTAATCCAAATAAAAGAAAAGAAGAAACGATGTCAACCACATGGAGCCATGATCCAGAGGTTTACCTTTATTATTTAAAATTTTCTCACGTTTCAATTTTCCACCCTCGTGGAAAGGTTGATAGATGAAAGAAGGATCAAACTGTAGTGTGTGTTGTACCAGCCTTGAAAAATACAATCAAAAGAAATAGAAAGTAGTTTTATTTTCAAAAGATTTAAACGTATAAAGATTTTGTCTTTACTCTTTTGCATCGTTGTACTATTGAAATTAATAAAAATTTAGTTAGTGCCAATCCTTATACTCATAAAATATGTTGGTTCTAACTTTCTACATAAAAGGATATGTAGGAAGACTTACAACCCAACCCCTATCACAAACAACTTTCTATTCCCTTCACAAACTATCACAATAGTGGCACATTCTTGTTCACTAAATATAAGTTGCCCAAATATCCAAATATCGATCAACCAATGGAAAAAAATCATCTATGTGTTTTTACTACATTTGATATCAAGGATCAATCACTGTGATAAAAAGCCTACATTATGTAATAGGTAAGTTGAGCTAGTCTTTGTTAAATAATGCACTGACCATTGCTATTTCAGTAGATCCAAAAGCGCAATAGAGTTTCCCTCAAGAACTAGACTAATCACTTGATAAGGGAAAAATATTGGTACCAACGAGGAAACTAATTTAAGTAAAACCAATATTCGTAATAAGCTGATAGATGATCAAAGCAAATCGTCTCTGAGTTAACATATAGAATGGTACAACTTAAAAAGAATGTACAAAAATCTTAAGATATGGTTAATTTGATTGTCATGTCCAATGTCCCCCTAGGATGTGCACCAGGCAATCCTCTCCAAGTTCCTCCTCTTAGTAAAAAAAAAAACTATTGCAAAAATACTTCTACAAACCATTGTACGTTGATTATACCATCCTATGAGCCCTTTACCCACTCCAAAGAACAACCAAACTAGCATTATTAAATTATAAAATATCCCTTTTAGATTCAACCCAAATGAAGAACCCCTTAGAACCTCACCCCCTTTTATCCAATTCTAACTCAAAAATTTCCCAAGTATGAAATTAAAAGAACTATTCTCAACCACCTTACATACTACCACAATTCCCGATCGTCACCCCATCATTTAAAACTTTTATAATGACAGAGAGAGGAGTGTTTTGTACTAGTAACAGGAAAAAAAATAATGTGGTTGAAACAATAAATAGAAATTATAAAGGAAACATCGAGTACCCATGAGGAAAATGGGTTTGGGTATCACGATCTCTGCATGCACCTGAATATAGACTTTATAAAAGATTTCAAGATCCCTATGTTTTGCACATTCAATGTCACTGAATCCCACTGTGCGTATAGGGAGATATTATGACCAAATAGCAGGGGATGGAAGAAATGAAGAACTACTGATGAAACTATTTACCCGCAACCAATTTGGCAAGGCATTGGAGTGGTTTATTATTCAAGATCATAATAAGTTGAAAAGATGGAAATATATGGAAAAATACTTCATTGAAAGATATTATTACAATATTGAGGTTGTACCAGATAGATATTTTCAAGATCACATCCATCAACAGACCAATGAGTATTTTTCAGACTATGCTTACCGATGGAGAAAGAAAATAAGTGACAGTTCAACTGCCCATTTCTAAGGATTATATAGCATCCATGTTTACAAGGGCTCAATGTAGTTCTACAATAATATAATCTCAACATTTTGAGCCACCTTTGCATTTCTTGGTAAAAGTTAATGAAATTGTGGAAGAAGGCATCAGAAAAAGTAAAATTTTCCAAGTATCGGGATCCTTTGGCCTCTTTAAAAATAAAAGGTAGGATATGTTGAATACTTCAACTCTCCTTAGATCTAATATTTGGAGATGTCTAAGCCCTATATTATAAAAATCCATTGTAATACAATGATACTACACCATTCCCCAAATTTCCCAAACAATGTACTTTACCCAACCTATCCCCCAGTTATTCAATCAAGTAATTTTCTCCAAGTAAACATAATAGATCCACATCAAAATCTCAAAACTCTATAATAGAACAACGTGATAAATTACCATAACTATCCAAAATTAAGTACCTAACAAAAATCACCAAAAAACCTAACCAATATAAAAAGCCTCAACTAAGTAAAAACAACACCAATGCCCATGACCAAACATCGAAAGAAATCCACCAACAAACTTTATTCTTTTTGCATAAATTTGGGTCTAGTGACTAGAGAGGTTTAATCCATTGGACTCTCCCAACTTTTCCTTTGTTGTTCTTGTGCATGCATATTGCTATAACAGTGAACGTATGAGGACCTCTATTTTATTTTATTACTTGGGAGGGGTAAAGGCTATTATAAATGGAACCTTCACAATGTAACCGAGAAACGAGTTTCTATGGTTTTCTTTTCATGTCCATGAGAATTATATGGACTATTTTCATAAATATATATAATTGGAAATTGGTTTTTCCCTATATTTTATTTACTATGAGTTGACTATTTGAGCAGAGTAGACTGTATCGGTGTTGTGTTTTGAGGTGGAAACTCTAGTTAGTGGTGGTGCCCTGGGTTAGGATAACGAATGGGGTTCCTAGTGGGATGGAATTTTTGTGCTTATGATTTTAGGGCAACATATCTAGAGCGAGGATCTTTTCTTATGATTTGGACGCAAGACCTAAGGGATAGGGCCCCTAGTGGGGCGAGGCGACTAGAAAGGTAGGGTTCTCAATTTTAGATTCATAGCTTTTCCCTAGGGTAAAGTTCCCAAAACTGTTCTTGGGGCTCGGACCTTTGGAGCCACTAGTTCTGCTATGCTAGTTAAGTTCTACCCCCTTGAATTCACCCTGTTATCACTTGTTTATACCTCTCTATCTTACAAAAGGAGTCACGATTGGTCTTATTTCCCTATTTGTTCCTACCAAAAGGATGGGGCTTTAGGTAGTTTATGTCTGTTTCTTTTTAGTATATCTAGTGGTTGGATGCAAACTATTTTCATTCTATCAGGTATTTTTTTTTCCGTTGTTCTTACTCCTTTCTTTACCCTTATTTACCCATTTATATTTCAACTTGAGTTTATCTAGATACCAAGTTTATTTTCGAGGACTTATGACTTGAGTTAGGGGTGTAAGAAAGTCTCATTGTGGGTGAGGACTTAGGCTCGTGTTAATTACATTCATTTGGTTTCCTTATAGCTATTTCATACTTTATGTATTGTTTTATTTATTTTCTTCTAACCTATTTTACTTACTTTCTTTATCTTGTATTTGATTTTGTCAAGTTGTCCTACGGTTCATAATGGGTACCCTTTACTTATTTGAATTCATCCTATATTTTTGCACTATTTTTGTGGTGAAGGTACTAGTGCGGGTCATCGGAAAAGGTGGGATCATTAAAAGTAAGTTTGTTAGTGGACATCAGAGATTACCATAAACTCCCAACATCCGAGATAAGCTTGTTCTTAGGTTATGTTTGGGATTCTACCTTATTTTACTTAGGGTACACTGGTCCTTTGTATTTACCTCTTGTTTGAGGGGTTGTATATATTACTTTTAGATATTCTAATGTATGTTAACTCCACCTATAACTGTCTCCAGTTTTAGTAGGTGTTATATACATATATTTTGCTACTATATCTCTTTCATATTACTTTTTACTTCTTATATTGTTGTTGGTTAGCTAGTGTCTATCCATTTCTTTCTCCTCCTGGTTGAGGGTTTGTTTATCTTACTAGTGCGACTGTAGTGTCTACCCAAAACTGACAATCTGAGTTTTAGGTAGTAATAGAGTGGTATCACAACCAGGTTTCCTAGTTTCTATGATATTCGAGCAAATGCCAGTAGAGTCCTATGGATCAATGTGGAGATGTTCATATCTTATACCTGGGAGGCTATAGGGAGTTGTAGGAAAGAGTTACCTTTTGTTGTTTCTCTTATGCTTGGTACTTGTATTAATTTCTTGGAGTGTCTACTTGAATCCAGTCTTTTTGCAAATGGTGCATACTCATAGCTCGTCGATTGATAGAGACCCTTCTTCTAAAGCACATGATACCCCACCCGAGGATGAAAAGGGGTTGACTATAGGTACATAGACCCTAAGTGATACTTCTTTATCCTTTCCCTAGACTACAATAATTACAAGCCCATCACCAGCTAACCAAACTACTATAGTGCGTCAGTATCATTTTGAGCATCAATAATTGGTCATAGTACAATAAAATTTTGGTAGATATTTATGATGTTTAGCATGGTGACAACATAGACACCTCATAGTTCATCTCATAGGGTAGCACATGGTGATCATCCTTCCAAGGTTCCTACATCTATATCCCTTCAGTGATTTCTGTCAGTTGCACCACCATAACCACATTAGCTATTACGGCACTAGTACCTCAGCAAAAGACCGATGTCAGGGCTATTCCATCATATGAAGTAATGAAGATGCTTGAAAAATTTCCCTATATAGCACTATCAAAATTATTAAAAGAATCAAGAAAGGACCTGATAGAGTCATGAATATCTGCGAGAAGAGATTAAAGATGTCAGGTATGTTAGATTAGATTAGTGTTGATTTCACCATTTATCTGATCAACGAATCTACATTCATTGGTTTAGGCTACTTAGATATTTTAAGCAATAGGGACTCTTTCAATGGCTTGGAGTCAGCTTGCATTGGCTTTTCAATCAAAGTATATGCCCCACAATGTTTGGGATAGAATTAGATTTGAGTTTTAAACCTCAAATAAGGGGTATTTATCTATTGCATCATACTAGGTTCGGTTTGTTGAGCTATTGAGGCATGCAACTTAGTTGATACCTACTAAGGAGGTGCAAATTCACCATTTTTCTTATAGATTAAGACACTGTTTTCATAGAGGTATTGAGATGCATTTTTGTCTTGAGAAAGTCATTTTTGGATGTTGTTGATCATGTGGAGCATGGATGAGTTAACACATGAGTCCCAAGGGGGGAGCAAGAAGAGTCAATGCAGTCTGAGAAGCTATTTTTTTACCCAGTATGCAAGCAAGGGTTAGAACAGAGGTCCATCTAGCCGACAATATCTGGCTTTAATTAAGACTTTGAAATAAGGCCAGAGTAGTCAACTCACTCAAGGATCAGTGTCAGGGTCATGGGGTTATTGTGGCCAGGTTGTGGGTCTATGGGGTCATACTAGAGATAGGATTGGGTGTTTTAGTATGGAGATCATGGAAATTTTTCAAGATATTGCCCTAGGGGTATCAGAGAGGGTGTACTTAGAGCTTGTTATCAATGTTGGGAGTTAGGTCATAGTATAATGGATTTTGCTCAGTATGGGACCTCCTGAGCACCATTACCAATATTAAAACTTCAAAAAGTACCACCGTCTAGAGATGGATAGACTACGACTCAGGGAGCTTGAATAGGCTGTCATAGTGGTAGAGCCCAATATAGCATTGACTATCATCATATTTAGGCCCATCGATGATTGTATGCCATCTTAGATAGTGAAAAGACAGAGGCCTCGAATGTTGTTGATACTAATATGTTATCTGTTTGTGGCCAATGGAATTTTTCTCTATTTGATCTTAGAATCTTATATCTCTAATTATTTTTCTTCTCGATTAGGCATGTCTAGTGACTCCTTATCACCCTTGAGTAGTTCTATACCCATAGGAGAGGCCCTAGTGGTGTATTTGGAATATAGATCATATGAGGTTTCAGTGTAGGGTCACGATACAGGGGCCAACTTGATAGTGTTAGAGACGCTTGCATTTGATGTGAATTTGTGAATTACTGGTTGTTCCCTCACCATGTAATTTTGGATATATTTTAAGATGATGACCATATCATACTTTTGGTGTTGTGGAATGGTCCCACTAGCCATTTTGCGTTTTGGGTCATCTTCTTTGGTCAGGCCCACATAATATTAGCTAAGGGATGCTTAGATTATTTAGCCCACATTAGAGATTTTGGTGTAGATTATCCTTCTCTCTTTCATCTATGCCATGGATAGTGATCTTGAAGGTGTGATTCCAATTATTTTGGCTGGTCTTCGAACTAAGAAAGATATACACTCTGCTATAGAGGTATATCTAGGTACTAGTCCTATTTCCAGGCCTTTGGTACAATAGGTAACCTGTAAAGCTCTGACATCTTAGTGTTAATCTATAGGACTTACTTCATAGAGGGTTCATCTATCCTAGTGTATCTCCTTGGGGTGCATCGATTTTGTTTCTGAATAAGGAGTATAGGACTCTGGGTATGTGTTTTGACAATAGGTAGTTAAACCAGGTGAAAGTTTAGAATAAGTATCCATTGCCACATATTGATGATCTGTTTGACCAACTATGGTGCGTTTCGATGTTCTTGAAGATGACTTGAGGTCTGGGTACCATCATTTAGGATACGGGCAAAGGACATTTCTAAGATAGGTTTTCAAACTCATTACAGACATTATGAGTTTCTACTAATGTTATTTGGGTTGCATAAAGCCCTTATAGAATTGGATTTGATGACCCGATTCTTTTGGACTTATATCGATTTATAATTATGGGCATAGATATACTGGTGTATTCATGGATTCATGAGGAGAATGTCAGGCATTTGAAATTAGTCCTTCCTACTCTGAGGACTAATCAACTCTATGCCATGTTCTTGAAGTGTGAGTTTTGGATGGAGTCGATTGATTTCTTGGGTACAAGTTGTGTTAATTAGTGGTATTACTGTTAATTTGGCTAAGGTAGTCGTGGTTTGTGACTGGCCTCAAGCTACTACTCCTACAGAGATCTGCAACTTTCTTGGGTTAGCTAGGTAATACCATTGTTTTTTTCAAGATTTATCTTAGATAACATCTCCAAGGACTAGATTGATATGATAGGGTGTTCATTTCAGTGGTCTACTGAGTGTGAGTTTAGTTTTCTGAGGCTCAAAGAGTTTCTTACTATGGCGCCCATTCTTACATTTTCAGTTTTGGGTCAGCCCTATATGGTCTACTGTGATGCTTTAGGTATTTATTTTAGTTGTGTTTTTACGCTGCAAGGTTGAGTGATTTTATATTCTTTGAGGAAGTTAGAGGATCATGAACGCAACTACCCAACCCATGATTTTAAGTGGGATATAGTATTCTTTTCGTTCAAGATCTGGAGGCACTATATTTATGGAGTACATTGTGAGATTTACTCTGATCAACACATACATTAGTACATATTGAGCCAGAGGAAGCTTAAGTTGAGACAATGATGGTGGATTGAGCTTCTCAAGGAATATGGTTGTAGTATTTTGTACAATATGGTAAAGGATAATGAGGTTGTAGATGCCTTGAGATTGAAGGCTGTGAGTATGAGTAACTTGGCGTCTAATTTAGTTTGTAAGAGATTATTGGATCAGGTCATTCAGTCCTTGGCCAATAGCTTTGTTAGGTTTGATATCTCAACACTAGAGAAAGTTTTTGCTCACATTAAGATATGCCTTTGTTATTTGATTAGATGAGGTAGAGCTAGTGTGAGGACTCCCAATTGATTTTGATTAAAGATTAGGTTCTAATTGTTGACTTTAGTTGGGATCATTTTGATTCTGATGGTGTGTTTTTTGTTGATGGCCGCTTATCTGTGCCACGGGTTGGTTACTTGATTCAGAAACTTTATTCTGAGGTTGGTTGTTCTTGATACTCCATCAATATGGGTACAACAAGGATGTATCATGAATTGAGACAACTCTACTGTTGGAGGGTAATGAGGAGAGCTTTGTTGAGGTTTGTGTCCCGATGCCTAGACTTTCAGTAGGTGATATTCAAGCATCAGAGACTAGCAATAAGTTATAGAGGCTCCCTATCCCTTAGCGTAAATAATAGAGGATCACTATGGGATTTATCTTGCCTTCCCTACTCTTTTATAGATCATAATTATATCTAGCTCATCATCAATTGATTTACCAAGCCGGCTCATTTCATGCCTATACACTCATCTTTTTGTACTGATAGACAAGAAGATTTGTTCATGAGATTTTTATGCTTTATGGAGAACCCATTTCTCTCATTTTATACTAAGGCACTCAGTTTAATTTGAGGTTTTGGAGAATAGTGTAGAGGGAGATAGGTATAGAGGTTTTTTTAGTATGGTGTTCTACCTTTAGATTGATTGGCAGTCTGAGAGTACCATTTAGGTACTTCTAGAAATGTTGCAAGCTAGTGTTTTTTATTTATTAGGTAGCTGGGATAGGTACATATCTTTTCTAGAGTTCTTGTATAATAATAGGTACCATTCTGCCAATCAGATGGTACCATTTGAGGCCTTGTATTGTAGGGATTATAGATCGCTAGTAGGTTGGTTCAGTGGTAGAGAGACCCTACGTTAGAGTTCAGATTGGCTTGGTATATTATTGTCAGTGTCATTATTATTTAGGATATACTCCAGACATTTCAGAGTATCAATAAGTCCTAAGCGGATCATAGGATTTTACCTCTTGAGTTCATTGTTGGTGATATATTTTCCTATGACTATCACCCATGAAGGGTGTTATGTGTTTTGTAGAGGGGGTAAGCTCAGTCCCAAGATCATTGGGCCCTTTGTGATCCCATAGAGTTTTGGGGCTATGGCTTATTGACTTGCCTCACCTGTTTTCACCATATATTCTATGCTTCTATTCTTCGACAATATGTGTCAAACCCATCCCATGTGATTTACTATGATTTTTTTCATCTAGAAGACCGATTGACTTATGTTGAGGACAAGAGGCCATATAAGATATAAATGTGAGGAAACTCAATTCCAGAGATATCAAAGTTGTGAAGGTTCATTCGGTGCATAGTCCTGTCGAGGAGGCTACCTGGGAGATAGAGCGTGATATGCAAGTCCAATATCCACATCTGTTTGAGCTTTCAGGTACCTCCTTTCCTTATGTTTTGAGGATGAAATTCCTTGTTAGTGGTGGATTTTGTAAAAACCCGTCGAGTAATTTGCATAATTTTGGTTCATTAAGAGTTGAGAATTAGCCAAGAGTTAGTATGTGGTGATCGGAGGATTGCAATGGGATTCTGATGCTTCCATCAACTCTATAATATTGAATTTTTGGTAAGGTTATTAGCATGCTAATTGAGGATTCCAAGAACATTTAGGGGCCCATGTGAGGGCTCACTATTAGATGACGTCTGTATTTGGCATGACTGGTCTGCTAGGAATGACTAGGTGGCCGTACTACTAATCCAAAGATAATTAATAGTTTCTCGGGCGAGTTGTGTTCTTATTTGGTGGATTTTGGCCTTTCTATACCCCAAGTGTATTTCTTATTTTCTTTGGTTGACCCACGTCATGCATTATACATCATGGATCTGGTGATTGTGCACGAGCATGACCTGAGGATGTGTTCGGTTTATAATTGCAAGATAAGTAATTAAAACTAAAAGTTTTCTCAGCTTAATAACTAATGAAAGAGTTATTTTTTCTTGTACTTATATATATGCCACAACCACCTGTGTTATGGTGCTATTTTCAGATATAAAGGTAAAAGGAGTTTTCGACTGTCATGAACGAGGTATATGTGGTTACTGGTATTGGCACTTTTGGGGTGGAGTCCCCCGATATTGGAACTTTTGGGTCAGAGTCCCCCTGTAAGGCACAGTTAAAGGTACTAATGGGGTATTCTTCTTGCACCCAAGTTTGAGGTGCGGTCTTCTGAGGTACAGACCCCTAGATTGGCACTCTTGGGGCTGTATCCCTCGATATTGACACTTTTGGGGCAAAGTCCCCTGGTGTGATATGGCACAACTCAGATTTACTTTCCAACACCCCATGAATTTCTTCTTACGTGTTTGTGCTCACTGGGCTTAAGGGGGGAAGTCATGGCTTGTTTGTTTCTGCTGGATGTATCCTCTGGTGGGATGGGTAACCTTCGAAGGTGTTGTATATTATGTTACTGTATATATTTCATTCATTCTTTCTTGTATTATTGTATTTACTACTGGTTATTTGTTGTCGGCCCATTGCTTATACCTCCGAGATGAGGTGTTAGGGGTTGTCTACTGGAGGGAGGTAGACACCATCACAATCTGAGTTTTGGTTCTTGACATCACCTTCGAAACGCCAACCGAATCTTGAAAGCCTAAGTGGGTTTGGGGATTGTAAGAACAACAACATCTTCTTTACCACAAAAAATGGTAATAGAAGACCCTTTTCCGCTTATGCTTGTCATCTGCTCGTGAATACCATTAAGTCAATTCTTTGTTCTATGATAGAATGTAGTTTGATTTTTACCAATAAAATTATCTTACCGTTTATTATTTATGCTCACACTAACTCTGAACTTCAATTTACAAATTTATGGCTTGGATTAACTATCGTAATTCACTTATTTGTCGTATTAGGCCTACCTCTGGCTCAAAGAGATCCCTTGCATCTTAG
>JBDJHY010421593.1:0-17929 GCA_039654485.1 Withania somnifera | reverse complement strand
TTTTCTTCTTGGCTTGTCTTTTCTTCACTTGTTTTCTTCCATATGCTCATGATTTCCTGAAAAGATGCTAATCACATTGGTTAGTCGTAATTCCTCATATTCAATACGAAAACATCATATATTATGCAATTATTCACAAAACAAAGTAGATTAGTACAAGTTATATGGCTTATAGGCAGGTAAATCTGCCTATGATCAGTAGACAAGTCTAACCCTACAGCCTGGAGCTACGCGCAATGGGCCATAAGCTCTCAACATAACTAAACCATCAAGGAAAGCATACATAATACATAATAACGAAGGACAACAAGGAATCATACAAAACCCTAATCCCAAAACCTGGTGGTAGAGGCATGTGGAGCTACTAAATAGGATAAACAAAAGATACAAAATACAAATCTCCAATAACAGAGAAAACAATACAGGGCCTGCTGTTGATCGAATAAAGCAAGCCAAAGTCAAGGAAACCATGGTCACCTTAGACGGCAAAACTCACCTAATCTCAACAAGTCAACGAGGTTTACTCCTCACGATCTCGGTGTTGTGATGACCCCTGACGGTATCTGCTCCACGAAAAAGGTACAGAAGTACAGCATGAGTACCAAACAAGGTATCCAGTAGATATCATCCGCCGACTAAGTTAAAATAAAATATGAGTAATTAAGGGAGGAAGTAAAACAGGTCGATAATAGTGCAAAAATAGTAAGGAAGCAGTAAAACTAATAATTAGCAAAAGAGTAAGACATCAATGTAGTACTATAGAACTACAGGAACTAAACATAATAGAAACAAACTACAGAGACAAAAATCCAAAACCAGTTATGCAGTAAGGAAAATTACCAGTTCTCTAGCTTAGTGAAACCTCACTACCGTGATACATGTACGTAAGAACCACGAATATGGATCGAATAGAAGGATACCACTAAATGCAGAATGAAAGTAAACACATAAGAACCAACTGGCATACCATACCATCGGTAAGTACAAATAGCACAGCATAACCTACCTGGTGCCCCATCCCTCCAGTAGGCACAAACAACATAACAAAATCCACCATGACTCCCCCCTTAAGCCCAGTGAGAACATACCATACTAAGATAAATACACTGGGCATAGGAATGTAAAGTAGAATAGTAAAAAACCTTAGGCACACAACCCCTATCGTTGCCAGTAACAAAACAAAAGCCCCTCCCTTAATGCTAATATCAAAATAAGGGCCCATCCCTTTAGTCCTAATATCAAAATGCAGGCCCCAGACCTTTAGTGCCAATAATCAAAATGAGGGCCCAGCCTTTTAGTGCCAATAACAGTCCAAACAGTAAATATACAAGGGTATCAATACAGGAGCAGGAATAAGATAAATAACAAAGAAAACATAAAGTAAACAGAGTCTAGGATCGGCCGAAGGCCACCAGCTAAGAGCTCATCTCACCACACTCATTCCATAGCAAATAAAATAATTTCTGTGATCATTGGCCTCCACACGGTGGGCCAAGACCCTGGCATGCAACACTTTTCCCTCTATGCTCTCTCATGGGCCCCCAAAATCCAACAAGAATATTATTAGAAAAATAACGACCAATCTAAACAACCCAGCCTACACAACTAGCCATATAACAAGCATAATAATATCAACCCAATCTATAATGCACAAATAAACCTAGCCTACCTGGACACTGAAAAAAATATTTGAAGTGCATGCATGGTGGACCCGGAGCTCCAACACGGTCGATATCCCCTGAAACTATAGAAATTACAAGTCCAATGGTAAAATATGAATAATAAGACCCATATTGCACTGGTAACTAGGGTCCGAAAGTGGGGCTCACAGTTCGGGAAAACGACTATCATACCGATGCATAGCCCTCAGCTCGGGGGGACTCGTGGTCCAAAAAATAGGGTCAAGGAGATACTGAGAACATAAAGGCAACGAGCTCAAATAAAAGGGTAAAGCCCTATTTAGAGGGAAGGGAGCCATTGGGGTAGTTCACAGCTAGATGACCTAACCAAGGCGACCTCGGGGCGCTACGTGACCTCGCCAAGGTGACCTTGAGTCGCTGGTGTAACTTCACCAAGGTGACTTCATCAAGACAGACTCGCCAGGGGATCTCGCCACAACAGCCTCACCATGGTGACCTTGGGGCGCTGGCATGACTTTGCCAAAGTGGCTTCACCAAGATGGCCTCACCAAGGTGACCTTGTCAAGGCAACCTCGGGGCACTGGCATGACTTAAGCAAGGCGGGCTCGCCAAGGTGACCTCGTCAAGGAAACCTCAAAACCTCTGGGGAAGTCTGTAATCTATAGCAACCCAGGGGAAAACACCGAGAGGTCCCAAACGATTATCAGGAGTCCCCAATTCTAAATAACCCAGGATGTATTTTGGATGGAAAAACCTATCATAGAATAATAACCAGATATAATTCAGGAATTGAACATATTCCAACTGGGAAATAAGGATAAAAAATCTATAAGATGGAACTAAAGAATTAAACCATTAAACAACTGGGAAATAAGCATAAAACAGCTACAAGATGGAACTCATAAATTGAAACATAAACCAATTGGAAATAAAGGTAAAACAGCTAAAACCTGGAACTCGTGAATTGAACCATAAACCAACTAGAAATAAAGATAAAATAGCTACAAATTGGATAATGAATTGAACCATAAACCAAATGGAAACAAAGATTAAACAGCTACACTTAAACAAGTCTAAATAAATAACGACAGCTACACTTAAACAAGTCTAAATTAATAACGACAGCTACACTTAGTCAGGTTTTTAACAATGGTGAACAGTTGTCATTTCTACAGATAGGAAAGATGAATGTGAGCTTGGGGATGGACTTCTCCTCAAGTTAGTTGAGTTTTGGAACTAAAAAGAAGCCTAGACGGAGAAAAAAATATAGAAGATGGGGGAAAATGATCTAAAAATTCAAGGAAATAGTTTATATACTGCCAGGCCCTTACTTCAACGCCATGTGGGCTAGGCCCAAGAATGAAATTAGGTTGGGCCAAATTTTTCTTCAAAATAGACCAAATGTTTTGGAGCAAAAATTCTACAAAATAACCCAACTAAAAATGAAAGGCCAGAACACAGACTCAAGGTCTAACTAGACCAAAGTCGATATTCCAGAGCTAATGAAACTGTTAGAATTCAATCGGAGTACGTTTACTACTATTTCAGTCTCAAGTTCCACTATTTCAAAACTAAAACTTTAAAAAAGGGATCCTAAGATAACGAGCAAACGAATCACCAAGGCACCGAGCTACCAGTCCCAACAGGTCATGAACGACCTGGGGAAACTAGCAAATAGATCTAAGCACAGGAAAAGACAAAATACAAGGAAATGACCAAGATGGTCATTACAACAGCCACCATTAAAAGGGACTTTCGTCCTCAAAAGGAGTAATACCTGAAGGCTCGAGAAAATATGGATACTAGGCCCGTATATCCCACTTTGTCTCTTAGGTAGCTTCTCAATTGGTTGTTGTGCCCAATGAACCTTCACCACCAAAATATCCCTAAACCTGAGCTGCCTGACATCCCTATTTATAATGGCCTCAGGCTCCTCAATATAAGTCAAGGTGTCATCAATATGCACATCCTCTCGATGAAGGACATGGAACGAGTCTGGTACGTAACGACTAGAATTGATACATAAAAACTGGATGGACTGTAGCTAACTCAGGTGGCAAGGCAAGTCTGTTGGCGACCTCTCTAACTCTCTGCAAGATCTCGTACCACCAACTGAACTGGGGATAAGAATGCCCCACCTACCAAACCTCATAACGCTCTTTATGGGAGAGACTCTAAGAAAACCAAGTCACCAACACTGAACTCAAGGTGCCGAATCCTACAATTCGTGTAGGACTTCTGTATACTCTGGGTTGTCCGTAGCCTATCCTGAATAAGTCGGACCTGGTCTGTAGCATTGCGGAGCTAGTCAGAATAATAGAGTCAGCCCTCAACCCTACTAAACAAACCAATGAGCGATCCGCAACACCTTCCATATCCTCGAATGGTTCCATATGGATTCTAGAGTGACAACTGTTATTATATGAAAGCTCTGCTATGGAAAATTTCGTATCCCAACTACCTCCAAAATTAAAAACCCATGCACGCAGCATATCCTAAAGTACCTGAATGGTCCTATCAGACTACCCATCTGTCTGTGGATCAAAATTTGTACTCAAATCAACCTTTGTGCCCAACTCGCGCTGAATCGATCTCTAAAACCGCAAGGTAAACTGTGTGCCCCAATTAATTATGATACACACCAGTACCCCTTGAAGTCTAACCACCTCTTGGACATACAACTCAGCTAACCTCTCTGTACCCCAGGTTAAATGAGTTGGTAGGAAGTGATCTGACTTGATCAACCGAACCACGATGACTTATATGCAATAGAACCCTATGGAAGTACGGGGGTAGCCTATGATTAAGTCCATAGTGATCCTCTCCCACTCCCACTCAGGGATAGGGAGCCTCTATATCTCACCGCTTGGCCTCTAGTGTTTGAATTTTACCTGCTGACAGTTCAAACACCGAGACACAAAAGACACAATAGACCTCCTCATAACTCACCAAAACTCACACTTTAAGAACTTAGCATAGACTCACTCATCCCTTAAAATCTACAACACATTCCTCAGGTGGCCCTCATGCTTAACTCAACTCCGCGAGTAGACTAGTATATCGTCGATAAAGACAATCACAAACGAATCCATATAAGGCCGAAACACCTGATTCATCAGACCTATAAAAGCTGTAGGGGCATTAGTCAGCCCAAATGACATCATTAGAAACTTTTCATGCCCATACCTCATCTGGAAAGCAGTCTTCGTGACATCCTCAGCATGAACCCTCAACTGTTGGTAGCCAGATCTCAAATCAATCTTAGAGAACACCGTGGCTCACTAAAGCTAATCAAACAAATCATCAATGTGTGGAAGAGGATACTTATTCTTAATAGTCACATTTTTCAACTACCTATAGTCAATACACATCCCCTGGGACCCTCCTTCTTCTTAACAAACAAAACCGGGGCACCCGACAGTGAAATGCTAGAATGAATGAAACCCTTGTTAAAAAAGTCCTGCACCTGAACACTCAACTCACGAAGCACATTCGGTGTCATGTGATAGGGAGGAATGTAAATAGGTATGGTACCTGGCTCAACCTTAATAGAAAAATCAATATCCCGCTTAGGTGGGAGGCTAGGTAAGTGGCAGGGAAGACATTAACAAACTCACTAACAATCGACACAATCTCAGGGGAAAGGGACTCAGTACTGACATCTCTAAACTGGGCCAGATAAGCATAAAAATCCTGAGTGACAAGTCTACAGGCTTGACAATACAAAATGACATGAACAGATGAACGGCTAGTAGAACCCTGCCACACTACATGGTGTACACCAAGCACAGATAACTTTACGATCTTGGCATAACCATCCAGGACTGCATAATAAATGGACAACAGCCCATGCCTAGAATCATATCAAAATATAGTATAGCCAACTCAATCAAATCAACACATGTGTCATGACCCTAAAAAGTCACCCGACACGACCGATATACCCAATCCACCACTAAGGTTGCACCCACTGTAATAGATACACTCAAAGGTACAAGCAACCACTCACTATCAGTAACCAATCTCGAAGAAAAATAAATAGAAATTTAGGAAAGGGTGGAACCCGAATCAAATAAAGTCAATGCAGAAAAACCAAATACAAAAAACGTACCAGTAACAACTACTTCGGCCTCAACCCTATCAGGAATAGCATAAAGATGGTACTGCTCCATTCTCTCGCTGTGCACCCATGCCTCTCCCTGTACCTTTTTCCATCGGGTTGAAATCCCCAACCAAAACCACGATCTTCCAACCTGGACCCTGAAAACCTGTCCTGATGGCGCTACCTCTTCTCGCTACCCCCTTAGGCCTAGCTAGTCAAGGTCTCTATGCAATGAGCATGGTAAGAAAGATCCAAAAATAACTTCTGTAACACCAGAAGTAGCTCGACATGGCCTTGCAAATCAGGCCTTAGTCGGTGAGTAAAGCGGTGAATCCGTTCCTCCTCAGAAAATATCAGATCTCCAGCATGCCTTGATAACTTAATAAATTGGGCCTCTTACTTTGGGACTATCATCAAACCCTACCTTAGACCCTCAAACTATACTCGGGACACATCATAGACACTCTGAGGCACATAATGGGCTAGGAATGCCTCTCTAAACTATCCCCAAGTAAGCAGAGCTGACCTTGGTGGTCTACGATCCTAGAAAGTCCACCACCACTGACTGGCGGCACCTTCAAGAAAATAAGATGTTAAGTCTACCCCATGAGAGTCCAGAAGCTCTAATGTCTGAAGGTGCTCCTCACAAACAGTAATGAACTCATTGGGGTCCTGACCCTGTGCTCCCAAAAATCTGGCGGGGGCAATGGTCCAACATCTTTCGCACCTCAGATGCGGTTATAGAAGAAGCTAATGCTGGTGCAGGGGCGGTAGAAATAGTCTGAAGTGGTGCAACTGGCGGTACTTCTGGTGGAAGTGCTAGAGCTGCAAAAGCTAGGGAAGGCGGTACGCCCTGTGCCACTCCTTGGGTAGATGTTTGTGACCTGTCTGTCGCTATATCTTCTAACATCTGGATCATCTGCCACAATAAGTCTCTGAGTGCACAGGTATAGGTTGATCAAGCTATGGCGGTGGCACGAAGGGTGCCTATGGCTATGAAGTAGCTTGGGCAGTAGCCACTGGCGAAGCATCCTCCCCTACCCCTTCCTGGCACACTAGGGGAGGGTCTCGATCTATTAAAGATCCTCTAGTATGGACTATCTGCAAAGGAATGAGGTCAAAGTAAGTTTCAAAAGAGTACAAATAACAATGCACAATTGGATTCAAAGGAGGACTAGCCTCCTAAAAATCAACTGTGGACGTCTTCGCACCGATCTGCAGAACTCTACTAGGTACTTGCTTAAATGCCAATGAGACCGGTGAACCTAAGCTCTGATACCACTCTGTCACAACCAAAAATCTCAGGTTATGATAACATCTATAACCCTTTTGTAGACAAGCCTAATCCTACAGGCTGGAGTTATGCGCAATGGGCCATAAGGTCTCAACACAACTAAAACATCAAGGAAAGTATAGACAATACATAATAACGAAAGCCAATAAGGAATAATACAAAATTAAATCCCAAACCTGGTGTTAGAGGCATGTAGAGCTACTATATAGGATTCACGAAAGATACAAAATACAAATCTCCTATAAAAAATAATACAATACAGGGCCTATTGTGGACCTAATAAAGCAAGCCAAAGTCAAGGAAACCATGGTCGGCTAGGACGACAAAGCTCACGTAATCTCTATAAGTCAGCTAGGTCTACTCCGCATGATCTCAGCATCGTTGATGACCCTTACCGATATCTACACTATAAAAAAGGTACAGAAGTGCAGCATGAGTACCAAACAAGGTACCCAATAGACATCATCGATTAACTAGGTTAAAAAAAGGCGAGTATTTAAGCAAGGAAGTAAAATAGGACAATAATAGTACAGAAATAGTAAGGAAGAAGTAAAACTAATAATAAGAAGATGAGTAAGATATCGAATGTACTAGTATAGAACTACATGAACTAAACATGATAGATACAGACTACAGAGTCCAAAACCCAAAGCCCATAACAAAGTAAGGAAACATACTAGTGCTCTAGCTCAGTGAAACCTCACTACCATAATACCATGTACGTAAGAACCACGAATAAGGATCGAATAGAAGCATACCACTAAATGCGGAATGAAAGTAAACACGATAAAACCTACTGGCATATCATACCACCGTTAAGTACAAACAGCACAGCATAACCTACCTAGAACCCCATCCCGCTGGCAGGCACAAACAACACAGCAAAACCCACCATAACTCCCCCCTAAAGCCGGATAAGAACACTCCATACTAAGATAAATACACAGGGTCGCAGGAAAGTAAAGTAGAATAGTAAAAAACTTCAGTCACACACCCTCGGTCAGTGCCAGTAACAAAACAAGGGCCTAGCACTTTAGTTCCATTATCAAAATGAGGTCCCAACCCTTTAGTGCCAATATAAAAATGAGGGCGCATCCCTTTCGTGCCAATATCAAAACGAGGGCCCAGCCCTTTAGTGCTAATAATCAAAAAAGGAGCCCAACCCTTTAGTGCCAATAACAGTCCAAATAGTAAATATACAAGGATATTATGCATCAGCAACAATAATATAAATAACAATGAAAAGATAAACTAAACGGAGTCTAGGATCGGCCAAAGGCCACCAGCTAAGAGCTCATATCACAACACTCATTGCGTAAAAGATAAAATAATTTTTGGGGTCAATGGACTCCACAATATAGGCCAAGACCAGGGCATGCAATAGTTTTCCCTCTATGCCCTTACATGGTCCCCTAGAATCCAACAAAAATATCAGTAGTAAAATGACTACAAACCTAAACAACCCATCCCGCACAACTAGCAGAATCACAAGTATAATAATATCAACCCAGTCTATAATGCATAAATAAACTTAGCCTACCCGGACACCGATCAAAATCTCTAAAGTGCACGCATGGTGGAACTGGAGCTCTAACCCAGTCGATATCCCCGAAACTATACAAATTACAAGACCAAAGGTCAAAATATGAATAATAAGACCTATATACACTAGCAATCGAGGTCGGGAAGTAGGGCCTACAGCTCGAGAACACGACTAACACACCGGCAAATAGCCCTCAGCTTAGGGGGACTTGTGGTCCAAAAATAATGTCAAGGAGAGTCTGAGATTGTAAAGACAACGAGATGATATAAAAAGGTGAAGCCCTATTTAGAGGGTATGGAGCCGCTGGGGTCGACCTCGCCGAGGTGACCTCGCAAAGGCTACCTCAGAAAGCTGGTGTGACCTCGCCATGATGGCCTCACCAAGGTGACCTGAGGTCGCTGGCATGTCTTTACCAAGGTGACCTGAGGTCACTGGCATGACTTTACCAAGGTGACTTTGTCAAAGCGACCTCGCCAGAGTGATCTCGCCACAACGGCCTCACCAAGGTGGCCATAGGGCGTTGGCGTTACTTCACTAAGGTGACTTTGCCAAGGCGGCCTTGCTAAGGTTACCTAGTCAAGGTGACCTCAGGGCGCTAGTATGACTTCACCAAGGCGGCCTTGCCAAGGTGACCTAGAAACCACTAGGGCAGTCTGTAATCTGTAGCAACCTAGGGTAAAACATCAGGGGGTCTAAAACGATCATCAAGAGTGCCTAATTCTAACAAACCGAAGACACATTTTAGGTGGAGAAACCTATCATAGAGCAATAACTAGCTAGAATTCAGGAATTGAACATAATCCAACTGGAAATAAGGATAAAACATCTTTAAGATGGAACTCAAAAATTAAACCAAAAACCAACAGGGAAATAAGGATAAAACAGCTACTAACTGGACTTATGATTTGAACCATAAACTAACTGGAATAAAGATAAAGTGGTACAAGTTGGAACTCATGAATTGAACCATAAACCAACTAGATATAACGATAAAATAGCTACAAGATGGAACTCATGAATTGAACCATAAAGCAGCTGGAAATAAAGAATGACAGCTACACTTGGTCGAGTTTTTAACAATGGTGAAAAGCTAGCATTTCTATAGAAAAATGAGAGAGAAATAACTTAACAATGAGAGGAAAGATGAGGGTGAGCTTGATGAACTTCCCCTTAAGTTAGTTGAGTTTTTGGACTCAATAGCATCCTGGACAGAGAAAACAAAAATGGAAGATGGGGAAAATAAACTGAAAATTCAAGGAAACAGTATATATACTGCCAGGCCCTTGCTTCGCTGCCGCGTGGGCTAGGCCCAGGAATGAAATTAGGTTGGGCTGAATTTTTCTACAAAACAGCCTAAATGTTTTAGGGAAAAAATTCTACAAAACAACCCAACTCAAAACCAAAATCCCAGAACACAGACTCAAGGTCCAACTATACCAAAGTAGATATTCTTGAGCTAACGGAATTGTCAATTCAATTCGGAGTACGTTTACTACTATTTTACTCTCGAGTTTTACTATTTCAAAACTAATACTTCAAAATAGGGAAACTAAGATAACGAGAAAATGAGTCACTAGGGAACCGAGCTACCAGTCCTACCAGGTCATAAATGACATGGGGAACAACCAAATAAATCTAAGCGAAGAAAAAGATGGAATACAAGGAAATGACCTAGCGGGTCATTACAACATCCAACACTAAAAAGGAATTTCGTCCCCAAAAGTCAAGAAAGAAGTAGTACCTGAAGGATCGAGCAGATGTGGATACAAGGCCCATATATCCCACTCTCTCCTAAGTAGGCTTCTCAACTGGTCGATGTGCCCAATGAACCTTCACTACCATAATCTCCCTAGACCTGAGCTGCCTAACGTCCCTGTCTATAATGTCCTCAGGATCCTCAATATAGGTCAAGGAGTCATCAATCTGCTTATCCTCTCAACGAAGGACAAGGTACGAGTCTGGTATGTAGCGGAGAGCATTGATACATGAAAAACTAGATGGACTGCAGCTAACACAGGAGGCAAGGCAAGTTTGTAGGTGACCTCTACAGCTCTTTGCAAGATCTCATATGGCCCAATGACCGGGGGCTAAGCTTGCCCCGCCTACCAAACCTCACAACGCCCTTCATGGGTGAGACTCTAAGGAAAACCAAGTCACCAACAATGAACTCAAAAGGGTGAATCCTACGATTTGTGTAGGACTTTTTCCAACTCTGGGTTGTCCGCAACTTATCCTGAATAAATTTGTCCCGATCTTTAGCATCGCAGAGCCAGTCAGAACTCTGGAGTTGGCCTTTTCCACTACTAAACCAACCAATGGGTTCTATGCAACGCCTTCCATACAAGTCCTTGAATGGTGCAATTTGGATACTGGAGTGATAGATGTTATTATACCAAAGCTCTGTTAAGGCGAAGTTCCTGTCCCAACTACCTCTAATATAAAAAACACAGGCACGCAACATATCCTGAAGAACCTGAATAGTCCTCTCATACTACCTATATGTCTGTGGATGGAAATTTGTACTCAAATCAACCTCTGTGCCTAACTCGAGCTGAATCGATCTCCAATTTCATAAGGTAAACTATGTGCCCCAATTGAATATAATACACAGCGGTACCCCATGAAGTCTAACCACCTCTTGAACATATAACTTATCTAACCTCTCTGCACCCCAAGTCAAATGAGTCGGTAGGATATGAGCTGACTTGGTCAACCGATCCATGATGACCCATATGCAATCGAACCCTATGGCAGTACGATGGAGGCCTGTGATTAAGTCCATAGTAATTCACTCCCACTTCCACTAAGAGATAGAGAGCCTCTACATCTCACTGTCTGGCCTCTGGTGTTCAGACTTTACCTATTGACAGTTCAAGCACCGAGACTCAAAGGATACAATGGACCTCCTCATACCTCACCACCAGTAATGCTGCCTCAAGTTAAGCTCCTTCTGACATAGAATGTACTGCAAGCTGTCGTGATCCATGAATACCTCAAAGTAAACACTATATGTGTAATGCCTCCAGATCTTACGTGCGAAAATTACCTCCACCAACTCCAAATCATGGGTGGGGTAGTAGCGCTCGTGATCCTTCTTCTGTCTCAATGCATATGCAATAACATGGCCTTGCCACATCAGAACATAAACCAGACCAATTCCCGAGGCCTCACAATACATAGTAAATAAATAGCCTTCCACAGGAAGAAAAAGGACTAGAATGGTAGTCAGCAACTCATTCAGCTTCAGAAAGCTAGCCTTACACTCAGCTAACCACTAGAAAGGCACATCCTTCTGTGTCAATCTAGTCAAAGAGGCTTCAATGGAAGAGAAACCCTAAAAAATGGTGATAATACCCTGCTAACCCCATGAAGTTATGACTATCAGTGACGGACGTAGGTCAAGGCCAATCAGAAACTACTGCAAGCTTAGTCGGATCAACACTGATGCTGGCACCCGATACCACATAACCCAAAAATAAGACAGAATCTAGCCAAAACTCACACTTTAAGAACTTAGCATAGAGTCGCTCAACCCTCAAAGTCTGCAACACAATCCTCATGTGCCCTCATGCTTAGCTCAATTGTACGAGTATACTAGTATAAAATTGATAAAGACAATCATAAACAAATCCATATAAGGCTGAAACACCCGAGTCATCAGATCTATAAAAGAAGCAGGGGCATTATTCAGCCCAAGTGACATCATCAAAACCTCATCATGCCCCTACCTTATCCAAAAAGCAGTCTTTGGGACATTCTCAGCCCAAACCCTCAACTAGTGGTAGCTAGATCTCAAATCAATCTTTGAGAACACCATGGCTCACTGAAGCTGATCAAAAAAATCATCAATGTGCGGTAGAGGATACTTATTCTTAATAGTCACCTTTTTCAACTACCTATTGTTAATACACATCTACAGGGACCCATCCTTTTTCTTAACAAACAATACCAAGGCACCCCATGGAGAAACACTAGAATGAATGAAACCCCTATCCAACAAGTCCTACAGCTGAACACTCAACTCACAAAGCTCAGCCGGTGCCATACGATATGGAGGAATGGAAATGGGCCTGGTGCCCGACTCAACCTTAATAGAAAAATCTATATCCCGCTCAGGTGGGAGGCTAGGCAAGTCAGAAAGAAAGACATCAACAAACTCACTAACAACTAGCACATTCTCAGGGGAAAGAGACTTAGCACTGACATCTCTAATATGGTCCAGATAAGCATAACAACCCCAAGTGATAAGTTTTCGGGCTTAACAATACGAAATGACCCAAACTGATGAACGGCTAGTGAAACCACGCCATACTACGGGGGTACTCCAGGTATGGATAAGGTCACAGTCTTGCATAACAATCCAAGACTGCATGATTAGAGGAAACCAGTCCATGCCCATAATCACATTTAAATATAGCATAGCCAACTAAATTAAATCAACACATGTGTCATGACCCTGAAAATTCACCCAACACGACCTATATACATGATCTACCACTAGGGTTGCACCCAACGGGGTAGACACACTCAAAGGTATAGGCAACCGCTTACTATCACCACCCAATCTTGAAGAAAAATAATAGAAATGTAGGAAAGGGTGGAGCCCAGATCAAATAAAGTCAATGCAGAAACCCAAATACAGACAATATAATAGTAACAACTACATAAGAGGCCTCGTCAGGAATAGCATAGAACTAGCGATGCTTCATCCTCCCACTGTGCACCATGCCTCTGCCTGTACCTCTGGCCACCCAGTAGAAATCCCCAACCAAAACCATGATCCTCTGACCTGAACCCCTAAAACTCATCCTTATAGCGCTGCCTCTTCTCTCTACCCCCTTGGGCTTGGCGAATTAAGGTCTCCATGCAACGAGCATGGTCATAAACATCTAGAAATGACTTTGGTGACACCAAAAGTAGCTTGACATGGCCTTGTAAATCAGGCCTAAGTCTGCAAGCAAAGCGGAAAATTTGTTCCTTCTCAGAAAATATCAGATCTCCGGCATGCCTGGATAACCAATAAATCGGACCTCAACTTTGGGACTGTCATTGAAACCTACCTCAAACCCTCAAAATATGGTCACGATGCCTTAAGAACACTCCAAGGTACATACTGGGCTAGGAATGCCTCTCTGAACTGTCCCCAAGTAGGCGGAGCTGACCCTGGTGGTCTATGATCCTTAAAAGTCTGCCACCACTGTCTAGCGATACCCTAAAGTAGATAAGATATAAAGTCTACCCAATGAGAGTCCATAAGCTCTAGTGTCTTAAGGCACTCACAAATAGTAATGAACTCATGGGGGTCCTGAACCTGTGCTCCCAAAAATCAAGTGGGGGAAACACGGAGGAAATGGTCTAATATCTTCTACATCTCAGATGTGGGTATAGAAGAAGCTAATGATGGTGGAGTGGTGGTAAAAGTTGTCTGAAGTGGTGCAACTTGCGGTACTTCTGGTGGACATGCTGGAGCTGCAGAAATTGGGGAAGGAAGTACGGCCTGGTGCCGCTCCCTAGGCAGATGACTATGGCTTTTCTACCACTGTACCTTCTAACATTTGGATTATCTTTCACAATAATTCTCTGAGTGCGATAGGTAGTGGATGATCAGGCTGTGGTAGTGGTACGGAGGGTGCCTATGGCTGTGAAGTAGCTGGGGTATTAGCAAGCGGCAGAGTATCCTCCCTTATCCATTGTAAAGACCCGATTTCTCGGATCATGATGGCACATACTATACCACCAGTAGGAAAACCAAACCCCGTAGTCCGTAACCAAAGTGGAGGACTACTATGATTTATGCGGAAGAATCAGAAAAGAAATAGCAAAGATAATAAAGAAATTGCGGAATACACCTAAGACCCAATGTCAATGTCAAATGAACCACTAGTATAGAACAACAATGATAGAAAATATATAATATCCAAAGGTCTCCGAAATACAATGGAGATAACCAAAATATAAAGATGAAGAGAAATAGGATCAAGTTGCACGCCAAGCTCACCCTGAAAGTCTGATCTGAGGAGAAACTAACGATCAACAAGCTGAATCACGATCGAGGACCTATACTCGGATCTGCACAAGTGCAACTGTAGTATGAGTACAAACCGCCGAAGCAACCTGTACTCAATAGGTTTTGAGGACCCACTGAGCACATAGCAATAATAAAATATAGTAAATAATGGAATACAAGAATATTGGTCACAGAAGCAAATAGGACAATCAGGGAAACTAGCATTTCAAGAGTCAACCAATGGTCACATAGACAGATAATGCTAGCTAATCACATAACAGGATTTCAGGTAATGGAAAGGAATGTACCCGACATCCTCGCAACAAAGCATGTGAATTATAAATCAATAAATGATAGGAATCAAAGAAGACAAGGAATAGAACATGGTCGGTATACTAGTAACCTCAAGTGAAAAGATGAATAGGTGAATAAGAGATAAACAATTGATCCAACATAACATAATCCAAGCAATCAATTAGGATAAATAAACAGTAATAATAATATGAAATAAACAATCAAAACACTGACAAGTCCCCAGAAAGAAATGCAACGTACACTACAAGTCACACTCACCGCAGGCCTTGCATCTCAGCCAGGGTACACTAAAGACAAACAAGTGCGGAAAGTAAAATATGTATGAAGTAACCATCCTGCGTACGCATCTCCACCGGTACCCATAGGTCCAGCAAGCAGAGCCCATGGAAGGCTAACCTAAAGATCCCGATGTATGTTATCCTCCCAACATCCACATCACCCCTCCTCCGCATCGCGTATCAGCCAAGAGGCAGGTCCATGGGGGTGCATCAACACGTACAATCTAACGTCATCATATCCTCACATCCCAAATCATTGAGCCCAAAGGGTCTCAAAGTCTAACATCCAATGTCCATATCATATATCAATCATAACGTCAAGCACATCTCGACAACCATGGCTACAAGCCGGAATATCATCATATATCATATCAAGACTACGATCAAGGCATATAATACCGATAGCAATCTTATCAAGATTACGATCAAGGCATATAATACCAATAGCAATCTAAAGTGAAATAGATAACATCTGATCATAATCGACGAATAGGGTATCACCATGTATCCATATCCACTAGTGCCAAAAGTGTCAAAAGTTGTGCTCACTGCGAACATTCATCTCGCTGATCGATTGTGATTCATCTCGCTGATCATTCATTTCTCCTTAGATTAGAGTTTTAGGGTGAGCTTGGCATGCAGCTTGATCCTGTTTCTCTTCAGCTTTATATTTTGGTTATCTTTATTGTATATTTGAGACCTTTGGCTATTGTATATTTTCTATCATTGTTGGTCTATACTAGTGGTTCGTTTGACATTGACATCGGGTCTTAGGTGTATTCCGCAATTCTTTATTATCCTTTCTATTTCTTTTCTGATTCTTCTGTATGAATCGTAGTAGTCCTCTGCTTCGGCTATGGACTATGGGGTTGGGTTCTCCTACTGGTGGTATAGTAGGTGCCATCATGATCCGAGAAATTGAGTCGTGACAATTTGGTATTAGATCCTAGGTTTGTCAATGTCAATGTACAGAACCAATGTCTAGTAGAGTCTTGCGGATCGGCACGGAGACGTCCGTGGCTTATCTTTTGGAGGCTATAATGACATTTAGGAAATTCATTCTTTCTTTTGAATCTTATATTGTGCGTACTTCCTTGTAAGTTTCTTGAAATTCTCATCTTGGTTCTCACTCCTTCGCAGATGCCGCGTACGCCTTCTACTTCAGCTAATCGGACTTCCGAGGCACCAGCTGATGTGCCTACTTTAGCCACTACTTTAGAGATTCCATCAGTACCTATGTCGGTACCAGCTACGGCTCAGACAGCTTCTATTCCCACAGTTGCTGCAGCACAGTCTATAGATATTCGCAGTGTATTATGGCAGATGCTTAGTGCATTGGGAGGTCCTCCGTCAGTTGGGATATAGCCAATAGTCCCTGCAGCACAACCATCAGTACATACAACACCTCTAATGGTACCGGTAGCTACTTCTACTCTAGTTCAGGTTCTGCCAGTGCCTATTGTTGCTCCTGCTATGGAGCAGACTTCAGTTATGACTAACTCAGAGCAGAAGCTCCTTACTCACTTCTTGAGATTGGATCCCCCCAGATTTTCTGGAGCACCGGGGGATGATCTGCATGAGTTTATGCTAGAGTGTGGGGAAAGGTTGACCAATATGGGAGTGTTACAGACCCATGGAGTAGCCTTCACCACTTATCAGATACGAGGTTCAGCTAAGCAGTGGTGGTGGGCATTCTTGATGTGCAGATCCGCAGGTTCTTCGCAACCGACTTGGGCTGAGTTCTATGAGGTATTCATGAGGAAATTTGTGTCCAGGGCTGAGAGAGAGAGCCTAAGAGATGATTTCCAGAGATTAGAGTAGGGAGCTATCTCAGTGGCCGAGTATGAGGCCAGATTTCATCAGTTGTCATTTCATAGGGTAGAGTTCATGCCTACTGATGTGGAGAGGGTTCACAGGTTTGTACGTGGACTAAGAGATAGGCTCTGCGAGGCGGATTCCTTATTGTTTTATGACGGTCTTCCTTTCCAAATCGTGGTTGATCATACTAGTTCTATGGAGGCCCTCTATCATGAGTCTCCTCAGCACAACGGGAAGAGGTAGAGGCATCAGGGTGGATTTAGTGGATCATATTCTGGAGGTCAAGGTTAGTATTATCGATCTCAGGGTCAGACTAGTAGATCAGTTCAGACATCTGTTCAGCCATTAGCTTCAGTTTCAACTCAGCCTTTTAGAGAGGCTAGTTCTTCTCAATAGTCTGGGCAGATAAGTTTTAGTAGAAAAGGCCGTCAGACTTGGACATATGGGCCTTGTTTTGTGTGCGGCTAGGTAGGCCATATTTCTAGGTCCTGTCCTCAGAGAGGGGCTATTCAGTCTTCCCCAGTAGATGCTCAGCTAGTTAGGGTAGTGCCTCCTCCAGCTAGAGGTGGAGCACCTAGTGATCGACAAGGTGGCGATCATCATTTTTATGCTATTCCTGCTTGGCATAGGCCAATGCATCTGATGCAGTCATCACTGGTGTGATTTTGGTTTGTGTTGTGCCTGCTTTTGTGTTATTTGACCCTGGGTCTTTGTGTTCTTATGTTTCATTTTATTTTGCACCCAGTTTGGGTTTAGCCAATGAGGTCATGCTTGTATCTATACGTGTTGCTATCCTAGTAGGGGATTCTTTAGTAGTGGATCGGGTGATCCGATCTTTCTTGATTTCTGTTGGTGGCCTAGACACTTGGATTGATCTGATGTTGCTAGATATGGTGGATTTTAACATCATACTGGGTATGGATTGGTTATCT
>JBDJHY010421486.1:0-17932 GCA_039654485.1 Withania somnifera | reverse complement strand
TTATGTCTCGATGTCGAAACTGTCAACATGTAAAGTTTAACCACGAGTGGCCGGGTGGTGAGAGACATAGTCTTCCTACCCTGATTGTAAGTTGGGGTAGATTACAATGGACTTCATCACACGACATCCCTTTACTTCCAAAGGCTTTGATTGCATATAGGTAAACGTGGATCGATTAACCTTGTCATCCCACTTTCTATCTACTTATTCCACTGGGGTTGCAGCGAGGCTGGTCAAGCAATATGTCCATGAGGTAGCTAGATTTTATAGGGTAACGATGTTTATTATATTCGATTGGGTCATATAATTCACCTTGCAATTTTAGTAGTCGATTCAAAGGTAGATGGATACAGAGATTGACTTGAGTACAACATTTCACTCACAAACAGATGGGCAGTCCGCCAGGACCATTCAGGTACTTCAGGATATGTTACAATTCTATGTTTTTTATTTTGGAGATAGTTAGGATAGGAAATTGGCTTTAGCAGAGTTTCTATATAATAACGGCTACTACTCCAGTATCCAGATGGCTCTATTTGAAGGATTTTATAGCGGGCATTGTAGATCTCCCATTAGTTTGTTTTGTGGTGGTAAGGGTTGACTCCAGAGTATCGATTATCTCCGCAATACTACAGATCAGGCAAGACTTCTTTAGGATCTATAGCAGGAAGCCTAGAGTAGGTAGAATTCCAATGAAAATTGTAGGTTTCAGCCCTTGGAGTTCAGTGTTAACGACTTAGTTATCCTTAGAGTCTCACCCGTGAAGGGTGTTATGAGGTCTTTTAGGAGGGGAAAGCTTAGCCCCCATTTCATTGGGCCATACAAGATCCTGCAATGAGTTAGAAAGGTTGCCTACAGGCTTGCCTTGCAACTTGAGTTAGCTGTAGTTCATCCGGTTTTCCATGTAATAATGTTCTGCTACTATTTACCAAACCCGTCCCATGTCCTTCTTCGAAAGGATGTGCAAATTGATGATACCCTAACCTATATTGAGGAGCCTGAGGCTATCATTGATAGAGATGTGAGGTAGCTCAGGTCCAAGAAAATTTTGGTAGTGAAGATTCCTTGGGCACACCAAGGAGGCTACTTGGGAGAAGGAGCATGATATCCGGGCCTAGTATCCACATCTGTTCAAGCCTTCAATTACTACTTATTTCTTGACTTTCTAGGACAAAAGTCCTTATTAGTGGTGGATATTGTAATGACCCATCTGGTCTTTTCCTTAACTGTCAT
The DNA here is from genome assembly GCA_039654485.1 of Withania somnifera. NCBI lineage: Eukaryota > Viridiplantae > Streptophyta > Magnoliopsida > Solanales > Solanaceae > Withania > Withania somnifera. The sequence goes on along the minus strand of JBDJHY010421486.1, from coordinate 16,699 downwards.
CTTTTCCTATTCTTAGAGCCCATTGAAGGATGCCCTAAGTCATTTATGAAATGATGGGATTGATAGCTCGGTGCCCTGCTGACTGATTTTCTTGTTATCTTAGTTTCCTTATTTTGAAGTTTTAATTTTGAAACAGTGGAAACTTAAGAGCAAAATAGTAGTAAAAAAGCTAAGAATCGACTTCGAATAGTTCCATTAGCTCCAGAATACCATCTTTGGTCTTGATGGACCTTAAGTTCGTTTCCTGGGCTTTACATTTTGATTTTGGGTTTTTTTTTGAAAATAAGCCCAACCAAATCTCATTTTTGAGCCTAGTTGGTGATTTGATGATCAGAACATCAGATCAGGATTTCGTCGATTTCGTCATCTTTTAAATGTCAAATTTAGGCTATTTTATTCATTGGTTTTCTTCCAGGGGTGCCTAGGCTGCTTTCAAGTAGGTTCGTTGAAGTCCTTAGTTTGACTCCTTCTTTATCGTTTTGGGTTTGGGGTCTTTTATCCTTAAACGACCTAGTATGGTCATTTTGTCTATTCTGTTGAGGGTATTGTATTTTTTTCACACTACATGCACTTTTGGTTTGAATTGGACTCTGGATGCTCATTTTATACCCCTCAGAGTTTTCCCATTTTCCTTGTATTGGTGCAGGTCATAGACCTCACCAGCAGCCCTTGGGTCGCACTAGAGAGGTCGCCCCTACTCCCAATGGACCACTCTGGTGAAGTTCACCCAGTGCCCAGGAAGCTTCCCTAGCGGGGTCGCACTTGCTGCCCCCTGCACTCTATAAATAGGGTTTTTCCTCTTTTATTTCTAGGTTGTTGCTTTTTATTTTTCAGTTTTTTCTTAAGTGTGTGAACTGAGTTTTGAGGGTTTCAAGTCAGAGGGAGTTTCGGGGAGTTGTGCGGGTGATTATGGGAGTTTGTGGTGCTAGGTTTTTCTGTTAATTCTCGTCATTTTTTCTTAAGTTTAATTGTGCAAAATGTTTTCATCTCATTAATTTAAACGTGGTTTTAATTTTAATTTGAAATATACTTTAGAAAAATCGTTGTATTTTACTATGATTTTGCTTTACTATTACATTATTTTCTTGATTTTAATCTTTTACTTTTAGAATTGGATTTTAAGTTAGTAACTTCTATTTTTTCCTTTCTTCATTTTGAATTGAAAATAGAAGAGTTGAGGCTCTTGTTTCAACCTTTCTAGTCATTCTCGATACAATTTTTAAATATTTGACCTTTGATTCTTCGTAGTTTTAAGCTCAAATTTTGACCACGAGTCCCTCGAGCTAAGGGCTATGCGCTAGTATACCGACTCGGGTTGCAAACTACAATATAGGTGTTACTTATAAATTTTATAGTTTCGGGGGATATCAACTATGTTGGAGCATTGTAGACTGGGTTACTATCATTAAGCTTTTGATATGGCTAGTAGCGTGGGCTAGGCTATTTACGTTGATCGAGCTATTTCTATTGATATTCTTTTTGGATTTTGGGGGCGCATGAGAGGGCATAGATAGTGAGGGTTCTATGCCCAGGTCCTTGTTCCAATGTGTGGATGTCACTAACTATGTGAACTATTTTGGCTTATATGCGATGCATGTGGTGAGATGAGCTCTTAGCTGGTGGCCTTTGGCCAATCCTAGACTCCATTTACTTTTTATGTTGCTAGTGTGTTGATGCTCTTATATTATTACTGTTTGAGCTGGATACTTGGAAATGATGTTATGAGGGAGAGGACTTGATTGTTGACACTTACATGGGGTTTGTGTTCGATTTTGATTATTGATACTGACCGGGGGTGTGCGTCCAATGTTGATTGTTGACAATGCTGGGGCTATTTGTTTAATGTTGATTTTTGACACTGATAGAGTGTGTGTTTGAGATTTATTATTGACACTGACAGGGGTTGTGTGTCCAATGGTACTTTTCCACTTTACTTTCCCGTGCCCCTGTGTATTTTCGTTAGTATGGTGTATGCTCACCAGGCCTAAAGGGGGAGTCACGGTGGGATTTGTTGTGTTGTTTGTGCTTACTTATGGGATGGGGCGCCGGGTAGGTTTTTCTGTGTTTCTTATACTTACCTGTGGTATGGGACGCTAGGTAGCTTTTTTGTGATTACTTTTTATTCCTTATTTTGCGGCATTCTTCTATTATATATTTATTTGTGGTTCATGCGTATTTGGTATCATGATTAGTAGGGTTTGACATAGCTGGAGCATAGGTATGCTTCCTTCTTTTTGGGTTTCAATTTTTTGTTGTTGTAGATTGCATCTACCATATTTAGATCCTGTAGATCTATACTGGCACGTTCGATATCTTACTCATCCACTTAATATTAGCTTTATTACTTTTTTTTATGCTTTTGTACTGCTATTGACGCATTTTACTTACTCCCATTTTATTTTAACCCAGATGACAGATGATGTCTACTGGGTACCTTGTTTGGAATTCGTGCTGCACCTCTATACCTTTTTTTGTGGTGCAGATACCGACAGGAGTTATCAGTGACTCTGTGATCTTGCAGAGTAGATTTAGCTGACTGCGGAGATTACAGTGAGCTTTGCCATCCAATCCAACCGTGGTTTCCCTGATTCTTGCTTACTTTATTCGGTCTATAGAAGGCCTTGCATTGTATTATCTTTCCAGGAGTTATTTGTATTTTGTATCTTTCGATTTTTATATAATAGCTCCATATGCCACTAACAATTATTTTTGGATTTGGGTGATGTATGTTTTCCTTCTGGCTTGCGTTCTTTATGTATTGTCTATGCTTTACTTTGTTGCAATGGTTGAATTGAGTGTTTATAGACCATTACACGTAGCTCCAGGTTGTGGGGTTAGGCTTGTCTACAAGAGGGCTGTAGATGCCATCATGACCTTAGATTTTGGGTCGTGACACTAGGGGAGGCGATGCACCTTGTGACACTCCCTGAGCAGATGACTGTAGTTTGTCTGCCACTGTAGTATCTAACATCTGGAGCATTTGCCACAATAAGTATTTGAACTAGATAGGTGGTTGTTGAACATGTTGTGGTGGTATTATGAGGTGTGCCTGCAGCTGTGAAACTACTGGGTAGTAGTAACCGGCGGAGCATCCTCACCTACCCCCTCTTGGATGACAGGGGGAGGGCCCCTATCCACTAAAGATCCTTTGGTACGGAGCATCTGTGAAAAAATAAGACCTAGGAAAGTTCCAAAATAGTACGAATAACAGTGCACTATAGGATTTCAAAGAGGGGATTAGTTTCTAAGTAACCCATAGCCTTTCAATGATCAGATGTAGACATTTATGCACCGACCCGTAGGACTCTACTAGGTACTTGCTCCAATTCCAAAGAAATTGGTGAACCTAAGCTCTTATAACACTCTGTCACGACCCAAAAACTAGGTCATTATGGCGTCTACAACCCTCCTATAGAAAAGCCTAACCCTACAGCCTAGAGCTATGAGCAATGGGCTATAAACCCTCAAAACATCCAACAAAGCAGAAAAGGCATAGGCAAAACATAAAAACAATAGAAGCATAAGGAATACGTACATAATAGAAATCCCAAAACCTGGTGTGAATGGCATATGCAGCTACTATAAGGAATAACAAAAAGATACAAAATACAAGGTAGCTCCTATAAAATTAATTCCATACAAGTCCTGCAATAGAAAAAATAAGCAGGATGAAGTCAAGGAATCCACAGTCAGCTAGAACATCAAAGCTCACTGCAATCTCCGCAATCAACTGAATCTACTCCACACCATCATCGCGTCTTTGATAACCCCTGCTGGTATCTACACTGTTGAAAAGGTAACAAAGTGCAGCATGAGTACCAAAAAGGTACCCGAGTAGGCCTCATCGGCCAACTGGGCTAAAATAAAATACAAGTAATAAAGGGGAAAAAGTAAAACAGATCAATAATAGTAAAGGAGCGGAAAAAACTAATCGATAAGAAGAAAGTTAAGATACCTGGACAGTAATATAGGTCTATAGGAACTAAACATGGAGAACATAATCCACAATGACCAGTACCCGAAAACCCAAAGACGAATTAAGGAAACATACCTATGCTCCAGCTCATCAAAATATCACTAACCACAATGCAATATATGCACGTGCCACAAATAAAGATCGAACAGTAGGATACAACTAACTAAGGAAAAGAACGTAAACACACAAAACCTACCTGGCGTCCCATACCGCAGGTAACTACAGACAACACAAAAAATGTTACGGTGACTCCTCCTTTAAGCTCAATGGGCACACCCTATCCAAAGGAAATACACAATGGTGCAGGAAAATAAAGTGGAGCAGTACCATCAATGCCAATAACAAGGGCCTCTCCCTATCAGTGCCAAAACCCAGGGCCTCGCCCAATACTAGTGCCAGTAACTAAGGCCTCTCCTTGTCAGTGCTAGTAACTAGGGCCATACTGGTCGAAAAATTAAACCAAGTTTACTAGCATGAAGTACTAAGCTCGAGGTAATCGTGGTTAAAATTTGAGCTTACAGTGATAAAAAAATGATTGATATAATGAGATATAAAGTAATAAAATAAAAATATTTTACATATCTAAAGAAAAGCGAAAAGAATGAGAAACACCCCAAAAACTAGTACAACGAACTCACACGATCACACACACAACTCACCGCAACTCCCCTCGGCTTGGAACACTCAAATGCATTAACAAAAATCAGGCCAAAGTAATAAAATGGAAATGTAAATGTTGGAAAATGAAGGTAAAACCCCTATTTTATACTGCAGCGGCCACAGGGGTGCCCTTTTGGCCGCGGGGGCAACCATATAAGAGCGGCCGCCTGGGCACAAGGGTGACTTTTGTAGGCATAGGGTGACCTCTCCAGGGTGGCTAACGGCCCGCTGGTGCAGTCTATGGCCTGTAGCTAGACCTAACAAAGTTTGAAAACTCTGTGGGACCTAAAAGGAGCATCCCGAGTCCAATTTTAGAAAACCAAAAGTGCATTTGAGTGGAGAACACACTACAGACTCAACAAAATCGTTGAAAGGACAAACCAAAGTGGTTTATGAAAAAATACCCCAAACTCAAAAGGATCAAAAGGAACCAAACTAAAGATTTTCCAAAAACCAACAAAAAACGAGCCCAAACACCCCAGGAAGTGAACTACTAACTCAATTAGAAGAAATTGACATTTTGGAGATGATGAAATTATTAGAAACCAATCCGATGCTCCAGTATCGAAAAGACCACCTATGCTCCAAAATAAGCTTTTGCTGGTGTAAATTTCCATATGTTAACCGAAACTCAAAATAAAAATCCCAGGACACAAACTTATGTTCCATATAGACCAAGAACGATATTCGAGAGCTAATGAAACTCTCCAAATTTGATTCCAAATGTGTTTACAACAATTTCACTCTCGAGTTCTGCTGTTTCAAAAATTGAAACTTCAAAATAAGGAAATTAAGATAATGGGCCAACGAGTTTCTAGGACACCGAGTTACAGATCCCAAGAAGTCACAAACGACTTGACTACCAAATAGCTCTAAACACAAAAATATTAATAAAAAAAATGACCAGATGTGTCATTACATAATAAAAACAAAAAAAAAATATGTAACTTGCACGAAAAATATATTCCAGACTTAATGGAATAAATGAGATGACCGACAGAGTTCCTTTGAATGACAAGGAACCCAAATAAGACTAAATAAAATGGCATTACTTTCTGACTTTCACATGGACCTCCAAACTGAGTTCAGACACCTCAAAAAGCACAATAGTGACCCATATAGCACAAAAATCAATATTCTAGAGTTGATGGAAGCATGATAATTCTGATCGGACACACCGGTCATCAAAAATCATACCAGGCTAATAAATGAACTTTGACTAAAATAAATTCCTAAAAAATAGCTTAAACGTGAAAATAAAGCCCTGGTACATCAAGTAAAGGTCCAAATATACAAAAGTTATCATTCCATAGCTAACAAAAATGTTAGAATCTTATTTGGATCTCGCGTACTAATAATTCACTTCCAAGTTCCAATATTTTAAGTTAATCCTTTAAAAAAGGAAAACTTAAATAACAAGTTATAGAATAGTTAGGGACTAAGCTAACGGTCTTAGAAAGTTATCAATGACATTGGGCTATTAGCAGAGGACCATAAACACAGAAAAGCTAAATGTAAAGTAATGACTATGCAAGTTATTACACTATCCATCACTAAAAAGGACTTTTATCATAAAGAGGAATGAGTAGTAACTGAAGACTCAAATAGGTGTCGATATTGGGCCCGCATATCACACTCTATCTATCAAGTGGCCTCCTTGACTACTCAATGAGCCTACCAAACCTTCACAACTAGGATATCTCTGGATCTATGCTACCTCATATCATTGTAATTAATGTCCTCTAGCTCCTCAATATTAATCAATTGACCATCTATTTTAACTGACTCTCGAAAAAGCATATGGGATGGGTCAGTCACATACCAAAAAACCATCGACACATTAAATACCATATGGACAATTGCTAACTCTTGAGGAAGGGTAAGATTGTACACAACATCCTTAAATCTCTGAATGATCTCATAACAACCAATAAAACTGGATCTAAGCTTAGCCCGCCTACAAAATCTCATAATGCCCTTCGTGAGAGACACATGAAAATAGACCCTATCACCAACACTTAACTGTAGTGATGGAAGCTTATGACCCACATATTAAGTTTTCCTACTCTAAGTGGCTCGAATTTGAAAATGAATAACTCTGACCCTATAAATAGTATCTTGAAGAAAATCCAAACACTTTGGTGAAGTAAACTACCACAAAACCAACCAATAGGCTATCTATTATGCCTACCATAGAAGGCCTCAAATAGTGCAATATGAACACCATAATGGTCTATTATTATTATAAAACTTTTCTAATGTCCAATATCTATTCAAACTATCACCAAAATCAAAGGCACAAGACTATAACAGTTCTTGAGGTACCTAACAGTCCTTTAGACTACCCATCAGTTTGCAGATGGAGTGTTATATTTAAAGCAACATGTGTACCCATATCCTACTGTAATATCATCAAAAATCGAGATATAAACTATGTGCCTCTGTCAGATATAATAGAACTGGGTACCTTAGAAAGCTTAATCGTCTTTCAGATATGAAACTTAGCTAAGATCATAGAACTCCAGGATGAGTATATCGGCAGGAAATTACCCGATTTGGTCAATCGATCTAGGTTAACTCAAATGTAAGCATTGCACCTAGATGCAAGAGGAAGGACTAAATCCAAATACATAGTAGTGCATTCCCACTTCCACTTAAGAATAAAGAGTCTCTAGAGCTCACCACCCAATCTCCAGTGCTCGATCTTAACTTGCTAACAGTTGAAACATCGTGACACAAAAGATGATATAGCTCTCCTCATGACCGCCACAAATAGTGTTGCCTCAAATAATGATATATCTTTAAAGTACCTAGATGGATAGAGTATCTAGAAGAATGAGACTCATGAAACAGTGTATGAATCAACCTACAAACTCTAAGGTTTAAAAGCCAATCATGAATACACCATAAAATCATAATTTATCATGTCTTAACTGAAGCCACCCTTAAAAACCCTCTCTCTGATATGAACTAAATGGGGATCCTCATACTTGCATTGGAGAATCTAATCAAATAAAGTAGAACTAGCCTCAATATATGCAAAAACCCTCTCCAAAGATGAAGTATCCAATATAACCAACTTTTTTGACAAGGACTGAATTCCTGAGACAATGGTCTTTATGAAACTAAAATAGAAGCTGGGCTACCAATACTTACTGCCTTCCGACTCAAGGCATCTACAACTTCATTATCCTTTCCACGATGATATAAAATACTCAAATCATAGTCCTTTAGGAGCTCAACCCATCTCTATTGTGTCAAGTTAAGCTCCTTCTCACTTAATATGTATTGCAGGTCGTAGTGATCAGTTTAATCTTACAATGGATCCCATATAGATAGTAACTCTTAAAAACTACTGCCACTAACCTTAAGTGATGGGTTGGGTAGTTACGCTCATGATCCTTCAGCAGTGGGAATCATAGGCTATAACATGACCCTACTTTATTAGAATACAACATAAACCAATACTTGAAGTATCATAATACAACGTGTAGGACTGACCCTCAACTAGGAAGGGAAGTATTGGGGCTGTAGTTAGAAACTCCTTTGGTTTTAAAAGACTAGACCAACACTCAGCTTACCACTAGAAAGGAACATACTTCTGTGTCAATCTAGTCAAAGGAGTTATGAAGTATTAAAAACCATGAATAAATCGGTAGCAATATCCATCTAACCAAAGGAAATCGTGGATCTCTAAAGAGGTGGTAGGTTGAGGCCAATCATGAATCGCATCATCCTTAGTTGGATCAATACTAATTCCATCTCCCAACACTACATGATACAAGAATTCAATTGACTCCAAATAGAGCTCACACATTGATAACTTGTCGTACAACTGCTCTATCATTAAAGTCTGAAGCACTATCCTGAAGTGCTTCTCGTACTCTGCTTGATTTCATGAGAATACCAATGTATCATGAATAACACGATCATAAAGAAGTCCTAATAGGGTCTAAACACCTGAGTCAACAAATCACTAAAGGTTGTAGCAGCATTAGTAAGCCCAAATGATATCACAAAAAAATAATAATCCTATATCTTGTCTAAAAAGTGGTCTTCAAGATATCCTCATCCTGAATCCTTAAATTGTGATAACTGTATCTCAAATAAATATTAGAAAACACTATGGAAACTTGTAGCTGGTAAAATAATTCATCAATGGTGCGACAGAGGATACTTATTCTTAATATTATCCATGTTTACCTTCCTATTATAAATATACACATTTGTATAGACTCATCCTTTTTCTTCACAAAAAACACCGAGGAATACCAAGGTGACATATTAGGATAGATGAAGCCTCTATCAAGATATTTTAGAAGTTGACCACTCATCTCATAAAGCTCTGTTGGGCCCATACGGTAAGGGAAATAGAAATAGGGCTAGTGCCCGACTCAACCTCAACAAAAAAGTCAATATCACACTTGAATGAAAGGCAAAAAAATCAAGTGGAAGCACACATAGAAACTTATAAAAACTGGAATAGACTAATTGGAGGGAGGATGATCACTAAGATCTCTAACATGAGTAAAGTAAGCATGACACCACTAGCAATAAGCCTACGAGCCTAGAAACAAGCTATAACCTAAACAATGGAGTGTCTAGTAGGCCCTTACAATAGTAATTTGGGTACACAATGCACGAATAAAGACACAGTAATAGCATAATAACCCAGGACCTAATGGTGAGAGGATAACCAGTCCATACCTGCAATTGTATCAAAGTATAATATATATCTAGCTCAATAGGATAAACTAAGTGTGATATCCCTGTATAGTCACCATACACGATCTATATTCCCAATCCATCACTAGGTACGTGCCCACGGTGTAGACATACTTACAGGCATAGATAATGGCTCACTAGAAATAAAAAATGAGCAGTAAAGTACTTAAATACATATTATAAGGTAGATCCTAGATCAAAATAGTCAAATATAAGTGTCCAAAGACTAGTAACATACGGATTATAATGACATCTAAAGCCTCAGCCTCTACTCTCTTATGAATCGCAATACCTAATGGTGCCCTCTAACATATTGATGTCTCCTCCCCCTATCGCATCGCCTCTATGTCCTCTTCCTTTGGATTCACAGGACACTAGATGGCAACCGCTACTTAATGGTATAGTATGTAATTCAAGGCAAGAAAGGTTGTTGTTTGTGTAGACCTGCATCGAGGGTAATCTTTAGAAAAATTTCCTTTGTCACAACACTAAAAACAACCCTCTGTGTTTCTATGTCTAGTAGAACTGGTATAGTCTCTAGCATAATTTCAAGCTTCATCACACTCATAGCAACCACCCATGGCTCTGGACCGATTGTTGGAACCCTTAATATTGAGCCCTTGAACTGAAGATGGTCCATTGGTGGGATGGCTGCTCTATCTTCTATAATAATTAGGTAATGAAAATCCGATTACTAAATACTTGTCTTACCTTTCCTACAATATTCTTTACACCAGAACTAGAATCTGAATGCTTCCCTTATTGGTGTTGTCTCTTCTCTCACTCCTTTTTGGTTTAATGAGCCATAATCTGCATACTGTGTGCATAGTTAGAAACATCTAAGAAATACTTATTTAGTGCTAATATCCACTCTATCTTACAACAAAGATCCAACCTCAAATAATAAGAAATGTATTGAATCCACTACCCTTTTATACGAAATAACTCTCTGGTATTTCTAGAAGCTCAACGAAGTGGGCCTCATACTTGGAGACTATCATAGTTTCCTTCTGCCATCCTTTAAGTTTAGCTCATATAAAATCGTACACTCCAACGAATGTACATGTCTATAAAGGTGAACATACTAAACCAATTGCTCTGTGGTATCTTTACACTCTCTACCAAAGAGTAGTAAAATCCTTAAAAAAAATTGTGTTACATCAACCATGTGTATCCAATAACTCTAAATCCATAGAATATATCCTCACATACATCTATAAACTCATAAGGGTCCTACCCTTCTACTATAGAGAACATGGTTGGTGAAATTTGGTGGAAATGAACCAACATCATCATTATCTTAGAGGCTTAAATATTAAGAGATGGTGTTGAAATAGATCTAGAAGTGGTATGTATTGTTGGGAAAGTCTTAATAGGAAACACTGACGGGGCTATAGAAACCTAGGAATGTAGACCCTCCCTGATCTAATGAATGTGGTTCCTCTGTCGATATTTGTAATGATCAATATGGTAATTTCCTTGATTTACTATATTTTTAGTATTTAGAGTCATCTAGTAGTTTCCTCAAGCCTTTTATGACTTACTAAGAGCATTAGTTCAATTACCTAAAACCTCATTTGCCCGTGTCTCAGTTTCCCAATTTTAATGCTTTAATTTTGGAATGGTTGAACTTTAGAGTGAATTCATAGTAAATGCACTTGAAATTAGATTCGTAAAATTCCATTTGCTCTAGAATAAAAACTTTGGTTTAGTGGGACCTTGTGTTCCTATCTCGAGGTTTTCCTTTTGAGTTTGAGCTATACTTTAAAATTTTATCATTAAGAGTTGAGAATTTTTATAGAGTTATTATGCCGTTATTTGAGTGTCAAAATTGGATTTTGGCATACCTATCAATACCAAAATTGTGATTTTAGGCAGGTAGGGTTATTTGTATACATTCAGAGATGTCTAGTGTCATTTTGGGTGCTTTGGTGGCTAAGTGAAATTTTTGTTGGCCCTTGGTGGCTAAGTAAGATTTTTGTTTATTTTAGATCTATCTGAATTGGGGGATCTTTTCCTTTTAATGACCTCGGTTGGTTGTAAAAATAATTCTATTAGATTTCAAATTTTGTTTGACTTCTTTGTGCATATTTGTATTACCTAATTAGAAATAGAAATGCTCATTTTAGGCCCCTCGAATTGTTTCATTTTAGATGTTAGAAGTTTCAGGAATGACCATCTAGATGATGGTTTGGTCTTGTCTGTTGATTTACCCTGATGAACAGGGGATCTCCCCCATGGAGTCTCCCTAAAATAAGGGTCCACCCTAATGATGTTGGCCTTAGGGCCCAGGTGTCACTCCAACAACATTTTTTCTTCCCCAACGATTTTCGCCCCTATACACTTTTCATTCATCCCTTTGAAGCTAGAATTAGGAGGCCAGGGACTCCCAGTAGGAATTTTAATCACCAAAGCAAGCTTGAACCTGCAACACTGATGTCCTCCACCGCCACCACACATCCATCTTTAAATAATTATTTCTCCTATATTTTCTTTATTCCCCATCTCAATTTCTGCCAATAAAGAAGAGTTCCAATTGGGCAAGTGAAGTCTTAGGCTGATAAAAGTCTTGGAAACTACTTTATGTGCATGGTTGATACTCCCCTTCTTGTTTAATATGGGTATTTATTGCTATTTTGAACTCTTTAGTTCTTGAAAAAAATATTTTTTACTTACTTTATGAGCTTAATTATCCTTCTACTTTCATGGTTTTGAGCTCAACTTTGTACCAAACACTCCCTGAGCTAGGATTTATGCACTGGTACCTTTGGATTATTTTTTCGAACTATGGGCCCACTAGTCCATTTTTAGTCCTAGTTCTGACCCAAGTTCCTTTATGAAAAATGGGTATCATTCTTCTGGTTTTACATTTGGATCCCTATTCATCTAGTTTTAAGCTATTTTAGGCATTTTTATGATCTTTTGAGCATTTCACACGACTTGTGGATGCTTTTTATCTGCATCTAGGTAGGCTGGATTTCATACTTTCTTCAATGGTTACTGCGACCAAAATTTTGAGGCATGATGGCATCAAAAACCCGCCTGTAGCCTATCCCATCCATTGACCGTAGATATACTCAATGGGACATAAGCATTAACACCTATCAACAAGAAGTAAAATAGCATAAATAAACCAACAACAGAAGGAGATATATATCCAAAGCCATCCCAAAAGCTGGTGTTAATAGAATTTGGGCCTACCAATTAGAGTATCCAAAACATATATATAAATGAACAAGATCTTAATAAAGGTAATGTTATACAGGGCATAACATGAAAAAAAAGCAGGATACCATAGCTGGAAGAAACATTCATCGCGAACAAGGTAGGTCACAGTAGTCTTCATAGGACAATAATCTACTAAGCACGATCACATCATATTTGATGATCTGTACCAGTATCTGCACTATAAAAAGTGTACAACATTGCAGTACGAGTACCAAAACAGTGGTACCTAGTAGGCATTATTGGTTGATCCGGCTAAATTAAAGTGCAAGTAAAGTAACAACAAGGAAAGTAAAATCAGTCAATAAGAGCAGGTAAGCAGTATAAAATAACTACTCAAACATAGTTGGTATCAAGCATTGATGTTAATTACGAATAATAGAATGGAATTTATGGTATAAAAACAAGTAAATCAATGTAGTAATATCGAACAGGAACACCTAGCTACTGCATAATAGCAAGAGAAAACCATAGAGATTATACCTGAACACCAGAGAAATGCAAACGAAAGTAGAAATAGATAAATAAGGGTAAAATAAATGCAAAACTAAAGTAAAATCAAATAAAATATAAAATCCAAGTAGGTTCCCATCGCACAACTTGATACACATGGGAAAGAGACAAACATAACCTACCTATAATGACTTGTGTGGTCATTTACTTTTCGTTAAGTTTATTTAGTGGATAGAGCTTTCTGTTCTACCCAAAGTCATTTATGACTTTATGGGACAATAAGTTTGGTTCCCTAGCAGTTCTATTTCTTTTTATCTCATTTTATCTATTTTAAAGGGTTAAAATTTAAATAGTGGAACTTAAGAGTGAATTCTAAGTAAATGCACTCAAAATTTGTTTTTGATGGTTCTGTTAGCTCTCTAAATATGACTTTTGTCTAATTGGACCTTTAATTCATATCCCGTTTTTTCCATTTTGAGTTTGAGATATTTTGTGGAAATTTAGTTCAACTAGGAGTTCATTTTGGATCCTTGGTGGGCTTTTTGTGATTGGAGTATATGATTAGAATTTTGAGACTTCCATCATCTTAATATTTTCAATTTTGGTCTTGTTGGACCTTTAGTTTGTATCCTAGAGTGTTAGTTGTGGGTTTGAGTGATCTTTACCAATTTCATATAAAAATGAGTTCATCTTGGATCTTGGGTGGGATTTTTGGATAAGAGTGTTTAATCCAATTTTAATACCTCAATTAGCTTGATAATGGTGATTTACAGCTGAAAGGGATTTTAGTGCACTTCTAGGAGTTCCCAGACAAGTTTAGAGGGTATTTATGGAATCTTAGGAAGTTGTACCTTTTTAATGGATTTTCTTTTCATTTTTTCTAAATTGATCTCTAATAGTTATTTTATCGATTATGTTGAGTTTTGCCTATCATTTCCATGCAATATGCATATTAGATTTGTAAAAATTGGACTCTATATTCATCCCAAGCCTCTTTTTGAAGTGTTGGAAATTTCTGTTAGTTGCTGTAGTAAAATACCAAATTTTTAGTCTTTTGAATGTTAAATTGGTTAGAGGTGCGATAAATAAGCAGGTGATGATTAATCGGTCCTTTTTACTGATAATGCAATCATTTGTTGGGTCCTGATGAATCAGTATGTCATTAAGAATCTGTCAAAAGTATTGATAATCGGTCACCGTTAGGTCTCTTTAAAGGACATTTTTTATAGATTTTTCAAACATTTCCAATAAATTTTCCTCCATTTTCCCTTTCTTCTTGGCGTATTCATGAGCAATTTTAAGGGGAAATTGTTGGCTACTATTTCTAAAGTGTTAGAAAGCAATTCTTGACTCCTTATTTTTGAAATATATTAGCTTTCTTCCCTTTTTTTTCCTCAATAAGCATGGCATTGGGGTTTTAATGGTGAAATCCCATTTTTCTTTAATTGTATTATAATTTCTTGACTCTTAGCTGGTACTGTTATTGGTGTAGCTTTGTGATGTTTTGTGGGCATAATCCCTCATCTCCTGTGTATGTGGTTGCTCGATTTTTTAGTGTGATTAACCTTGCATGTTTTTCATAATTTTGCAAAACCATTCTTTGTTAATAGAGGACCTTAGAGAGGTCATATTGAGCTCATTTTAAAATCATGAGTTCCATGTGCTAAGATCTTTGTGTTGGTACTTTTAGTTTATTTTTTCAAGCTATAAGACCCACAGAACAATTTGTAGTCCCTATTTCTTGCCTGGATTGCAGTTGGAAACATGGTTATCATTAATCATGTTTTAACCTTTAGATGTGTAATTTAATAGTACAGAGAAGATAAGGGATTTTTAGGAGCTCTGGATTGATGTTTCATGCTTTTCGATAGATACCACCTTTGCACAGGTAGGTAGGCTAGGCTTACCTTTCTTTAGACTAGTCTGTAGTATGGTGCATGTATGGTGTTTCTAGTTTTTCAAGAGAGTTATTAGGTTTAAATACTTATTTTACTAATCTTATACCTATTTACCTGCTTTGGGGGGGGGGGTTCTTTAAAGGGGCGTAGAGGGTGTTGGACTTTGTTTAGATGCCCTCGCCTTGGGGGGGGGCTTGGACCCTAGTGGCTATGTTGAAACATGAAACACTCGGTGAGGGAGATAATCTCTAAGATGGTGGCCTCTTGTTGAGACTAGTATGTTCTATGTTTCCCTATTATTTTCTTGTGGTGTTCATGCATTTTATATATGGCATGTCAAAGGATAAGCATGGGCACGACTCAAGAGCTATGCAAGTTGGATTTTTATCAGGCTTAACTAGAATTTAAAAGGTTTACTGCTTAGTAACCAGGAGTAGTTTCCTTAATTATATGTATATAAATTCCCTGACCACCTTGTGTTATGGTGCTATTTTTATAGTCAAATTGGTATAAAGCTTTGACTTTCGAGTGGTTCAATCTTTGGCACTGATGGGAATATCCTTGCTATGTGTATACTATGAGGTACAGACCTTCTAGGATGTGGCCCTCAATACTGATCATGAGGTGCAGACATCATGGGCGTGGCCCCCTTTATTTTTCGTGAGGTGCGGACCTCCAAGGAACAGTCCCTATATTGATTATGAGGTGTAGACCTCGTAGAGCATGGCCCCAACTATTTATTATGAGGTGTAGACATCCAAGGTGTAGCCCCTACTATTGATTAATAGACAAGGACCTCCGGGGAGCAGCCTACACTATTTATTATGAGGTGTGAACCCTCTATGGAGTGATCCCCTTTATTGATATCAAGGCAGGCCTCCCAATTCACATATGCTATGCCTTGATTTACTTTTACCACACCCATGCATTCATTCTATTCATTTCGATAGTAATTGCTAGTCTTAAGGGGGAGTCACAGTGAGTTCATGGTTGTATTGGTTTTTCCTACCTGTGAGATGGGAAATTAGGTAGGTTTTGTATGTTTTCTTTATGTTGGTACTTTTTTAGTCTCATGGAGGGCCATTTGCATTATATTATATCTTAACCTTGTTTATATTTATTTTTTACTAATTTATTTTACCTTCGACTATCATTTGGGTACTAGTATACTCAGCTGGGTATTATGAATCGTTTCTCATTATTATGCGAGAGCTGGGTGTTATGTGCGACAACTGTGCATATTCTTACTTGGTCAGACCCCATTTATCCTTTTTGTTATTAGTAGTTAGCTTTTGTATCTGTTAACCACTCTGGCTATTGAGTTAGTTTTATTTTTCTTACCTGGTCTTATTGACCTGTATTACTTTCCTCGCAGTTAATTTAGTTGTTCTTCACTAAGTCTATTTGGACTATGAAGCCTAATAGGTACCTATCTTTTAGTACTCATATTGCACTGATGTACGGTTTTCATGGTGCAGATATCCTTGGGGGTCATCATAGACAACATGATTGTACTTAGTATATTGATATTTTTTGGAGACTACGACAAGCATTGGTATTCTAGTTAATCGTGAGTTGTTGTAGCCCATTGTATTCTATTTCATAAAAGTACATGAGTAGTGTTACTTTAATAGGATCCTACATATATATATATATATATATATATATATATTAGGTACTCCAATGTGTAGCTCTATATTCTGTTGACACCAGGTTCTTGGGCTTGGTTGTATATTCTTATTCTGCCTAATATTTTGAATTA